>KN716852.1:18043-31179 GCA_000816705.1 Dictyocaulus viviparus | reverse complement strand
AATCTGTTTAGAAGACAAAGAATTCTGCTACAAAGAAATTAGAACTTTAGATGGAAACAAAACACAGCAAAATAAAGGCTAGATGGTTGTTATTATTCCTTGTCCCATTTTCAAAAATGAATATTTTCAAATTTATTCCTTTATTTATAAGTAATTCTCTTAATGTGTGCCTTATGACTTCATACAATGCCTCAACACGGAAAAAGTCTGGAAAAATTCGATGGGAAGATCTATTAAAATTTGATTGAGTATCAAATTGATTCCAGAGCGATAGGATGACGGAGTATCAACTGAAATCTGAACAGTTGTTCGACTACCACTCAGTGAAAAAATTCAACACTCAAAGATAAAAATGAGGTGGAAGAAAAAAATAAGCACAAAGGTCGGAATAATATTAAAATTAGTTGAAAATTTTCTTGAAGGTAAAATTTACGGAATAAAAATCAGCATAATGAGAAAAAAAATAAAAATTGAACGTGCTGATACTACAAATTAGAAATAAAAAATACCAATACAACTTGCAAATTTTGATCGACAAATTTTTGAAAAAACACCGAAAATGCTTACGATATGAAATTTATGTCAAGGCTTTTTCGACAGCTTATTATGTAGGCGCATTTCTTTTTAGAACTATACATCAGAATACTTTTACACTTTGTTGCTCATGCAACATTTTAAGACAAGACAATACTGTAAGCATAAATTTTAAGATCATCATAAAGAGTCTAGATAAGATTATTTATAGAATTACACATTGAAATACTTTCATACTTTGTTGCTCATGTGACATTTGAGGACAGGACAATACTATAAGCATAATGTCATAAGCCATTATAAAGTGTCTAGATAAGAAAGTACCAACAATAACAATGTAAAAATCAATAAAAATATAGTGGCCATTTACTACTCAAATTGTTTACCACTTAGAATAAATATAGATTTCATAAGCAACTATACAATTTTAAAAAATTCAGAAAGTGTTGACACTACAAAATCCCTCTTGGTAAATATTTATGAGTACTAGTGATTAGGGTTGCTGGTTCAACAGATATTCTTACCCTGAACTTCGTTTATATTCGATGAAACACTATTTTTACAACCTTTCTATTACGTTTTGTAGTCATGAGAAACATAAAATGTCAAGCTTTGAATAATGAAATTTCGTGCAATAGCAAGAAGCGCTGAGTTCAACATTCTTCTCCAAAGGCGTAACTACTCAATGTTGCCATGATAAAATATAAGAACCTAACCAATCTAACACTTTTGTACGGAGAAAAAGTCGTAAAATTACACGATCTCATACAAAAACACGGTGTTAACAATGTCCCTCAATCGATTGACTTACAGGCAGTTAACTTAAGCCTACCTCAGTAACTCCGACGAAAACCTATGAAATGAATAATTACCGGATAGAATTCTGGGAATCACTACTTCTATCGTCACTCATTTGTGAAGGTGATGCTACGGATCGGCAGCCGACAGTGCGATTCGCGTCGTCATCTAGAAATAGAAAAACATGCTCTTTAATGATCTAATCAAGTATTCGAAGAGGGCAAAAAATAACGGCAAAAAACTAAGAATTATAAATAAAATTACATTTATTCTTATCGACTACTGTCATGTTCGGAACTATAGGCACGTTAACCTTCTTGGCTTGACGTCCTGAAGAAGGCGTCGTTCCTTGGAACGGCGAAGCAGCCACTCTTGATGACATAGAGATTACTGAAAAAAAGGAGAAAAACTAACGATTCTATTAATACTATAAAGTAATTTCCCACGACATTCTCCTAAAAGAAGTGGCTTGATTGGTCTTCACCCTTACCACTAAGTCGTCTAACTGTAGCCGTACTGCGCCGGTTCGGACGAAGTGTAGCTGCCTTCATCCAATCTATATCCACATCTTTCGGCTTCTTTGGTCGCGGTAAGGACATGCTAAAGCGCCCTTAAACTTGCTAACATGTTTACCGGCTTGTTTGTAAGATTGATATGAACAAAGCAGGTCCAAAACAAACAGCTTTAATAAAATACATGCGAAAGAAGCAATTTGCTTCTCAGTGAAAGAAAATTGCCTATCGCAACAACTACACATATTTACTTCTCAGCTTCTCTTATCAGTCTCACTGTAATCAATAAATGAATGGAATGTATCGTTTGAGAAAATTAATAGCTTTCTAAACGATCTAACAAAGATGGTTAATTCAATAACGACCACTGTGAGCCAGACGAAAAAGTAGTTTAAAGGATTTAAATGCCATTTGACGAAAAGCACTATGATTTAAAGATTTTCGTTTAAATTATGAGAAGCATTTCAAAAGAGTAATCAAATTATCGTGCCCTCACCGAAGAACGAACCTAATTCATTTTATTTCAATAGGAAATTCCTAATATGTGTAAATCTACATAATTGCATGAAATATTCGAGCAGTATTCAATATACGTCTGAATTTCAAAAATGTTATAGAGCACATATTATAGTAACGTTTTCTACAGCATGCATGCAGTACCTTATCTTTGAACTTGTTACGTAACTCATAATATATAGTATTTGTGCACTGCGTGAAATTATGAGTCTTGTAAATACTCCATAAGATGAGAGGAAAGAAGTCTAAGAAATTGGACCGTCTTTTGAAAACAAATCCTAATCATTAATCGATATACTAACAGCATGAGATCGTAAACAAATTCAAAAAATGTTTTCCGTCTATTTATTTACTTTAATAGCAAAAAAAAGGAGGACTATTGAAATTGCACGATTTAAAGTGTTTAGTGATTAAACGCAACTAGTGCACAAACGTATCGCGGATTGAAATTTTAAAGATTCAAGCATACTCCTATTGAAAATTTCTTTTAATACTACAGGTGAATAATTGTTAGTCTCAATGCACTCAATTCAGGAGCATACACGATGAGTGGTTGAGGGAAAGTAGTTGGAACCTATACTCAGTTCACCATGCAGAATCTAGTATAAAAGATCTCACAAATCATTGAGAATTATAGCGCCGGTGGACATTTAAATTGCCGAGCCGAAGTAAAAAAAAAAAGATTAAGTCGAAAAACGAGAATCGGAGACGCTACGAATATTCGAGAACCCATGAAAATTATTGAGGTTTGTTCAACGAGAATCCCATCAAACAATAACACTCTTAAAGCACCATGTTCCACGAAAGATTTGAAATGGGAGACTGATGGAGTTTTCTCAGTTATACAATTATTCAAATTACAATATTAGTTGACATATACACAATACCACTGTAAGGCATATTTACAACGATATGCAAGTGTATCACCGACACGATTACATGTCGTATACATGTACATATATACATTTCCACGCAAGGTTGTCATTAATATGCGACGGGCATCGGTCATTCAAGGACAACGACATGAACATCCAAGCAACAAGTAGCTATTCATCGCTACGAAGACATTTATCGTAGCATTCAAAATGATTATGCTCAAAAACTATAATTCGTAAGAGTGTATTATAATAAATTTCAGTTTGAATACTTGTCTTATACCATAAATGCATAGCTAATAAGATTGAAAACTTCGATATGATAGGTTATGAGTGCGTTTGTCATCTATAACCTTTTCACAAATGGCCTCCGAAAACAGCGAAGAGCATCTGCTCCACCAATCATATACAAAAGAATAAAGCGTTGACCAGTTCGACCCGCCACCACGGAAATTTGACGCCATCAAGGTCGGCGCGAATTAGTCTAGCTATCAGCTGTCGTTTTCCGGCAACAAATTTTGTTGCTTCTTGAAAACAAACAGCAAAACTTTTATAGCCTCTGTCGGCAGAACAGCAGACCACAGAAAAGTGGCAAAAGGCTTCCGTATCCTAGTTAAATGTTAAATTCTTGTTTGAAGCGAGAAAACAGTCGAATGAGAACAAAGTCTCACAAATACCCTTGTTGAATTAAGAGCACTTTTAAAGGTCGTTAAAGGTTAGTCACCACTACAATATTGTGGAGACACAAATTTTGAATAACGTTGAAAATTTTCAATGTTGCGAAATCAAGTTAAAATATTTATGAAAAAAGTAGACTTAAATCTTCCGTATACTCCGATACTTCCCCACACTTATACGTTAATGCTCAAAACTTGTGATGCACATGGACATTATGAAGGTGAATACAATTCCATCCAAAGTATGCAATGTGCAAAAATTTAGGAAGTTCCATCAAGAGTAAATTAATGTTAAAATAAAACTCAGGTAAACCAAAAATCTTATAAGATAGCACATTTCGATTTTACTTGTGAGGGTTCATCAAGTTCCGCTGTAACGGTCTTAACAGTAACCTAAATCTCCGGCGGCAATCACGTCGAGAAGAAAAAAAGAGGGAATCTAATAAAATTTGAATGTGCAGTTAATTGATCCAGTCTAAAATTTTAGATGCGATTTCCATCTGCTCATTGAAGTCAAAACGGAATGCGATGACCACTCAAGGTCTAAAATCTGTGGAGTAGAAACATCTGGCAGACCAGCATGCCTTATGAAGACTATTGGGTTGCCGCACACTAAATGTCAAACAGAATGTGTTTAATGCAAGTTATAAAGGTTTACGACTAAAATACGTTCCTAAAGGCCTGCAGTCCTACATTCCCACGATACACACTAACGTTTTTCAGTTAGAACACATACTTTCTTAAGATGTATTAAGACTGCCTTTCAATAGCTTCTTGACAACTGAGGTTCATGAAAGTTTCAAATGTGCTGTAAAGAATCCTGTAAAAGCCTTCATAAAAAAACGTGTAGTTGCCTCTTATGTTTTCTAGGCACTTATTTCAGAATCTCTGGTGCTTCGATCTCAAAACTAACATGATATGTTCCAAGTGAGCAGTAAAAATTAACGTATGCAAAAGCACTGTCTATAGAATCGATTACATTTGCAGAATTGCATTGCTGCCCAATAGACCTGCCTTGATGATGAAAAGTCGGGAAAAAAAAGAGCGATGAATCGATGCAAATATTTTGATAGACGATTTCACTTTGATAATACAGGCTTAAGCTTCATTGTTATTGGTGATATATTTGAAAATTCAAAGGTTTCTTTAATCTAATTTGAGTCTAATCGGCATCTGAGGCAACACCGAACTATGGAATTAATGAATCATAGTTTCAAATAAAGAAAATTATAGAGAAATTGTGAAATTATTGCTAGACGGTTGACAATAAGTAGAGAGCATTGATGATTCTGTTACTAGAAAATATCGATTCATCTAAATTATTTTAGAACTCAGGTGATTCAATCGATATTATCCTGCTGATGCTAAGGTGCAGCTTATATTATATTATATTTTTATTATATTAAGTGCAGTCCCTATGCGTACACATGTAGTTCTTGTAGTTTTTTACATGATTGAACTAATTCAAAAGTAATATGATCCCTCACAACAAACAACAGAAATACTTTAGCCACCATTTACACAGTGACGCACAAAAACTAATGTTCTTTAAAAATACAAACAAATATTTCTTATGACAGATAGGAAAACCAGTTTCGAATAACTTACAATGAGTGATAATTTATGAGTGAGATCCCATCATGATAACTACATGACGTGGTCCATTAACAAACGGTTACAATCATTATCATTACAAGATCAGAAAACCATAATTCAAAAATTAACAAAAAGCATTAGTATAATTATTTTATTTCTTTTTCTTGCCAACCATAAAAGGTTCCGACGATTTTGTTTCCTATACTACCAATGATGCTAAATGATTCACAAAACTTGAAACCTCAAATGATTTGTGATTCAATGAGGATCATTAGGAATATTGAAACATTAATATATCACGTAGCTTAGAATATTAGAAATTATTATAAAATATTTACCATTGGCAACAAACCCTATTATTTCATTTGAAATTATGGTTTCTTTTTTAAGGGAAATAAAAAAGGACGGACAAGGTAGCATCGATGCATGAAATGCCTGATTGTTCAATGACGACGCATCCAAATCGGAAGCAAAAGACGTCATGAATGGAATTTCATTAAGTTGAAAAACCCAGAGATAAAAAGACTAGCAAAAGTATTTTGCTTGACTCTTTGCTTGAACTGACTCCATGATTTGTATGGATAAAAAAAACAAGATCGACGAAGATCACATGCTATAGAGTCAATTTTTTCTAATAGAATTTTATAAACTAATAATTGTGTTACTTCAAAAGGCCAAAAACCATAGTGAATCAAGAGAAAGAAATGTTATCACCAAAAAAAACGAAATATGAGCATCATAGAGGTGAAAAAAATAACAAAAATTTGTACTCAACAATATGAGGAAAAAATTTAGCGAACCTAATATTGACTGTTGTGTTTAGTATATGGGTGTATGCGATCGTTAAAATGTAAACTATAGTTGAACGAGAAGGAAACAAACAAACAATTCTCTTCCACCAGATAGAAGATGTAATGAAGGATATTATGAGGATAATTAAGAAGATTATATATGCATAATTACAGAATTAATATAATCTGTGTTTAAAAAACAGTGACGCTCTACTGTAAGGTACTGGACCGGGCGCATTACTAACAAGTGTAGAGAAATTCTACTATTTGAAATAATGCAATTCGAATTCGTTCTTGAGGTACATTTATTGATTGAAAATCCACTGGTATGATTAACTATATAAATCTATATATTGATGAAGAAAAACAACACGTAGTTCTGCTTTCTGCGAGTTCGAACCTCATTATGCTTAATTAATGAAAGATTTTGCATAATTACTTCAATTGAACACTTGAGATCGAAACAGAAATAGCAGAGATATATCATTTACACAATGACAGGATAGTTTACAACTGCTGAATTAAATAGTTTTAATTATGCACTCAGTGATCTTACTTAAACCAAAGCATTCGTAGTATACAAATGTTAATTAAAGGCTTTCAATAAGAGTATAAGCTTAAAATGTAAATCAAATGCCGCGAATCAAAAGAATCGCCGCCATATAAATAATTGCGAGGTCATTGGAAATCATGAATCTGTCGATTGTACAGTCACCGCCTGGTATGTAAATCGTGTTGGCCTCTGTTAATTGATCGTATTTTGTATTGGTTCAAACAAAAATGAAATTTAATCGAAAATGACCTTAACGCAGCAAAATCAATCGATAAAAGCACATCGTCTAAAGCTAAACGTGTCGAATTATTGATTATTGATATGGTCAAAACATAGCCTAATTTAACTCTACATCTACAAATGAATAAGGGTTAAATAAACTTCTGCTCAACTGTGTCGCCCCTGCATTTAAACCTGAACATTCTGAATCACTGAGGTGTTCGTCCTTATTTAATGATAAGGAATACAAATATTGAAGTACAAAGAAAAATGCTCACTTAGGTCATTTCAAGAAATGCATTATTGTTCACTCAATTCGTAGCGGAAATTTGGCGACCACTAATTTCTCCTTTTTTGCTATTCTACAGGAATTTTACTAGAACTGCAAGGACTTTGAATGACGTAATTTTTCATACCTCCTGAATAAAATATCGCTATAAGTCTTATCATATGTGAATAATGATATTATTATTACTACAGTAAAGTTTCTACGTTGTATTTTAGGCATATTACTAGTTCTATGATGCAAACAACTCTACATTTGTAAAAATAAATTCAAATGCATTGAATTGATGACGAATCTTTGCGTTGATTTTTGATAAAGATAACGAACGGAATTCTCCAAAAAATACGATGTAAATAAGAAAATTACCGATATCAATCAGTGATGATAGAAGACGTTTAGGAGATGAAAAAATGCCATCGTAACAACGACGCAGTAGCTATTTGGGTTCTTTGGTGGCAAGCAAAATGCGTCAATCATTTTATGGCGATCTCTGACTCACTGTCCTTAAAACGAAACTCATAATCGGCTAGCAGACACTCTTAGGAAACAGATTTCAGATGATCCACTTTGACTGCACAATTATGTTCCTTTTAATACATTAATATTTCAGGAAATAGAATATCTGAACGAATAAGTAACACACACCCACTAAATTAATCGTCACCGAATAAAAAAAATTAGGTCTCTTTCGTAATATAATGATTTCCACAAACTCATTTACTGCTGTTAAAAACAAAAACCTCACTCGATGTTATAAAACATAGTAGTATTGAGGTGATGAAATTTCCTCTCAACTTTTTATATCATAAGCTTGCTCTTGACATATTTACAACAGAAATTCAATAATATTTATCACTAAGTCAAAATAAATCACTTCTGGACTGCTTATGCAACATTTAATCAGTACGTACGTCCTATTAGACCGTACTCTTCAAACCACTTCCAGGAAGCGATGTCATGATAGGAAAAAAAGTGAGACATTATAAGAATGAGGGACATACCCGATTCTGGTTTTGCTATGAATCTAACTGTAGACGATGGAAAATGACCGCTGCGAGAATTCCCTTTTTGGCCAAAAACAATACCTTTCCACCTTCCTTCCGAAGAATGTCGCCGATCGGTAATCTAAATTGCGGGCGACATTTAGTAATCGATGAAAACAAAGCTAATGCATTTTTTAAATTTAAAGCTATTGGTAATAAATGTTTATGGTCTGACAGTTTTAAAAGCAGTAAAATTTGCAGATACATTGATTATGTCATCATTGACGTTCACGTTCTCACTATCTGTCAGATGACGTTGCTTATCAGTACGATGATGTAATTTACGTCGAAGTTTCTCTAACATATTGCGCCTGAACAGTAGCGACGAATTCGGTAGGAACGTAAAAATGCAAATACGTCACTAACGAAAATTCTATCGAAATTCAATATGCAATATTTAGAAAGAGATCAAATCTTCATACATTGTAAGCAAATAGTTCAATATGCAAATTGATGAGTTCAATCATATAAATAAAACGATTATTTTGTCAAAAATGAGGACTTAAGAATAAATAATACTAGTTATTCTGATTCCTAAAAAGGTACATTTCATGCGTAAATTTTCCGCAGCCTATATATTACTAACAATAATAAGTGTATTTAATTAATTCAATAATGTTTATGTTTTTCATAGATAGCATGGCCTATATATATATATATATATATATATGTCTAGAAAATACGAAACATCATTTCGAAGAAAATGACTTTGAATATTCTTCATCAAACTGAACACTCTTTTGGACTCTTTCCCACATGAGGATTAAGGTTAAAAAACTCAAATCAATAGTGAAGTTAGATGAATGTCCGAAAAATAAGGAAATTAGACAAGATTCAATTGCTGGCTGTATTTTTCTACTAAGGTTCAACTCATATCCAGTTTTATTGAAAGCTTGTCAACAAGTTGTATATGGAACTTGAAAAGAATCGAGTGTAGATCCATAAAATTTCCTCTTAATGGCCTCTTAAATGCACTCGGGAGATAACGCATAGATCATATTCACAAATTTTGCGCTTAATATATAACGATTTCAACTGCTCCTCCAGAACAAATTTGAAAAACATTGCAAATATACTACTGTAACTTACCATAAAATAATGCAAAAAAAAAAAGAAGTGCAAATGGTTGAACCGTTTTTATGTCAAAAACAGAATCATTTATTCTCATCAAGAACATCCAAAAGACTATGCCGCCATCAGTTTAAAAAAATTGACTTCGATTCTCAACTAGGAGTCAAAATTTGCTACTTAATATGAATGTCACTCTTTCGTTAACTACTCTAAAAAATCCTCGACAAAAATAAAATAAAGTATTAACAGTATGAGAGAATAAATGATTTTCCGTAAGTATGATGACAAAAATTAGATAATAGTTAGTTTACAAACTTTTTTGAGGGGGAAAATATGTTTTGAATACAATTTTGTATATGAAATCAATAGTTGTCGAATTCGTATAAGTCATTCAAGACAGAAAAAAACGATTCTACAAACTTTGTTTACTAGTTTACTAAATGTTGCAGCAATTAAGACGAGACTCAAGACTCATCTATAGCTTTTAAGTCTACGAAATTCACACGCGCATTATTAAGGAGTTTAGTCTGGTTGTAGTCTGAGTAACGTTAGTACATTTTAAAACATTTGTTACCATTACCACCAAGAATAAATTGAATTCAATCGTACTAGAAATCAATTGTGCGTATAAAAAAAACTGAACAGTGAGCAATCAATCACGTCTAAGTAATGAATACGCAAGAAACGATAGAGAACCAACGATTAAATAAAAAACTGAAAGAATATTAACGTACGATACAAAACAGTGCCTTCTACAAAAAAAAAAGAAAAAGTCGTTTCTCAATACTTATCAGTAGTACACTTTCTTAGCATAAGTACTGAATGAAATGGCTCGTCCGACATATTAATAGTATAAGTTTTACTACCACTACTATTACAACATTAATCGGAAATCCCTGAACGATTATTCAAACTGGATTCCTACAACGTGACTCTAGAGGAACTATAAGCGACACCACTACATCTGTGGACGGGCAGTCGCTATAGAATAGTGATAAAATGATGAGGTGAGCAATATAGATAAAAACCGACCACACTCAACACACTTAGAATTGTAAAAAACAATTTGTCCAATGCTCAAAGTGGTGAATTTATGAAATCTCTCAAGTGGAATCATATGCATAATAGAGTATTGATGATTTTACAGCTTATGAAGTTGTTTTAATGCAAGTATTTTGATAGTATTATCACTTTTCATTAGTCTTAAAGTAAGATGATTAAATTGCTGCATTATTGTGTTGAAAAAGAGCATTGTAGAAATAAGAACGTCATGCTTGAGAGGTTAAGAAACATCTCACTCGTAAAAATCGCACTCACAAGCGTCAATGGATTCAATTGTGTGGAATGGAATCGAGCTAGCAAAAAACTACTGTTCACAAATGTTATTTTTCGGCCATTGATTAAACCGCCAGCATTTGATCATTCTAGAGGTTCAGAGTTACCGCCGAATAGTCAAAATTTGTCAATAAATTTCATCATCGCTGTTACAAGTTGAGAGCGTTCAAAACGACACAATATTTGCTTTCGTTTAGAAGACTCATGTCCACATACCTTGCAATGTATCATTTTGAGGACACGACTTACAATCGTTTTGCAGACAACGTAATCTCTTGACTTAACTTCGATCACATAGCACTTGTTTTGAGCTCGAAAGCAATACATTGAGGACAATCAATTAGATAAAAGGCATACGTTATAATTTCAGCTCACTCAATTATTCTCTTCCCATCGTGTCTAGGATATTCGGCAAAGAAGCATCACGAGGCTGCATAATTAATGAAGTGAGATCATCGTTGAGAATGAGAAATATTCCAATGTGAAATTTTAATCCATTAGAAACTATGCAAAATAATATCACCTGGAGTAACAATAATACAATAATCATATAAACAACAAAGATAGCGCCTTACGATATAAACCTAATAGAATGTTTCTGACATTATTTGTTTTAAAGAAAAATAGTTTAATAAACACTTCAAGATCCACGCAACTCCTATACCTCATAATAAAATTTTGCTAAAATGTTTGAAACTGACGTCGTTGATAAGCAAATAAGATGTCTGAGTTGATATTTAGCTAGAAAGCATTTGTATCGTAGTCAAGTGGAATTCTTTAGAGGAATGATCTATCACTCTTTTCAGAAATGTCATTTTGTGTGACGTTGGCAAAAAAAAAAAAATAAATAGTAAATGTTCGTGAACAAATCTCATTATGAAGCACCATACAAGTCAGTGCTTTGAACGTCTAACTGAAATCATAAAAATTATTATATGTGCCAGTTAAAGATATCATGAAAAAGTATGAACCACAAAAGAACGCAATGCAACACTTCAGAAGAGAGGGATATTAGAAATGCAACATTTTGAGGTACATTTTAAGGTATGTAAACAATGCCATTCTACAAATACTACTATCTAACTAGCTTTTTCACGACAGTAATGTCAAACCCAAGATGAATTATTTAAAAGCTAACATTGATTTGCATGTAAGCAATGCGTATACAGCACACATTCTACGACAAAGTACTGCATATGGACAACAAAAGCGCGCCTAGACGTTCATAATATTGTTGATATAAATTTTGAGGAAAATCCGGCTCCATAAATGTCATGAGGAAACACTTTGAATAAATGTGTATTTTGGTTGAAAAACAACACATAAAGATATACGACCATTTACAAACATAAATATTACTTCTCAATACTGTCAATCACCTAATACTGAAATTTTTTGAAAAAAAAAGTATTAAGTATTTTGTAAGAAAACTGCTTAATGTAGTGCTAAAAGCTGATGAACAAAAATTCAATGAAAAAGAGTGTGATGGATAGCGGCGAAAGATGAATAATGGCACTCACTATGTGCTAAGCTAATATTGTTTTGTATCCAAAAAAAAAATATAAAAATTGCACGTAGACTAAAAATTTGCTTGATATGGTAGAACGACACTCAAGAGGTGGTTTTCCTAGAAATATTAATAGGCTCAATCTAAAAAATAGAGTGTAAACAATGGTACTGATATTGTTATCATGGAAAAGTATAAAATGCTTTCAAATAGGAGATTTCATCTGGCTGTGTCAGCTAAGAATATCAACTAAGGACATTTAAGCTTCTATGCATTAAATTCAGTTCAACTTTCCATATGGTTTGTTGTGAGCTTATCAAAGTAAATGGAACAAATTCCGAGCTATTCCCGTTGATTGAAAAGCAACACCGCTGCGATGATGGATAGCGGAGAAATCGTGACGTGCATAAAACGTTTATGCAAATATTTTCCATCGTAAGAAACATATTCTAACGATAGCAATTGCTCTATGAATCACTATTCTACAGACGACGTTAATGGAAGACGAATCTGAGTTCATATATGACATCGATTCGAAGCCGATAAAAGTGGTAGACGCTACCAGTTTGACTCATCTGAATATGAAACAACCCAACAAATTGTTAACACCACATATATTTGAAAAATTGGAGTCATTGCCACTATTCCTTGTTGATCAACAAAAAAATTGAGGGTAATAATGGAAGAATTTGTTTTTTGACAAAGAGTTAGGCGAATTGCTGATCCGTTCTGGCTACTGACATTGCATTGTCATTTGTAAGGGTTACGCTGAAAGCATTTCGACTGATTTATTATTATTTACCTTTTATTCTTGCTTTATAAG
>KN716851.1:32486-45951 GCA_000816705.1 Dictyocaulus viviparus | reverse complement strand
TTTTTCTTTCACATACGTTTCCTAATCGCATCACCATCAATAAGATATTTTCTATTCATTCTATTTTATAATAAAGGTTTATTATCCAAGTTTGAGGTAAATCACCCAACTTTGGGATAAACCATACGGCTACCGAACCCGAGCCAACATAGGCCTCGGTGGTGTAATGGTAAGCACGGCAGACCGGATATCTGTAAGTGCGGGTACGAGTCCCGCCTGAGGTTCCGAGTTTTGCGGCCATCTCAGCACAATAGTGATTAGGAAGTTACTTATTTTAACTTATACATCCAATTTAATGAAAAAAAAGGTAGATTCGAGATTTGGAGCGCTAAGGACCACAGTGAAAGCGGGATCGAATGATTAGACAAAACAGAAACAACACTTCGGTTGTAAAAAGGAATCGTAGGTGATTATTCGTTTTTATCACTTCTTGTAATGAATTGAATATCATCGCTACTACATCAATACTGCATGTCATGTATGTTGAATAAATTTCGTACTTATTGTTAAAGCTATAACCAACTTTCATAACCTTCATACACTTCTTAACTCATATTTACATAGCTTCTCATGGCTCTTCAACTTTTATTGCTTACAAAGTTGTTTTCTTTTGTAATTTTCATTTCGAAATATAACCTGGTAGGGGCTGGTGTACGTTCCAACGCAATCCTCTTCCCTTTTAGTGAATAGCGTGAACTGTGGAGTAGAAAAAAGTAATGCCAACGTCCAAGCGATTCCGGCGTAGAGAACTGGTCGCTTGTATGCATTCGATGTTATCGAAGTTAAGGGACGACAAATGGCCTACAATTAATCCGTTCACCTTTTCTCTTTCCGTTGGTGATTTTGTTACTAATAATAATATTTCGGAATTCGTATTCTATACATCTATCCGCATATCAAGCAATAGCGTTCACTACCTACTCACTGTTTAGATGAAATTGTACTACTCAAAAAGAATATAATGCTTTACCCTATTCAAGAGCTGTAAGAGATCCAACAGTTTCGTAAGCATTTCACATTATTTCAATCATTTCTACTTCCATCCATCTTTATAATATTCTCGAATATCTACTGTCAACAGTTTCGTAAAGGTTGTATTTTTTTGTTTTTGATTAAAGAGTAGATCTCAGTTCTATCGTTAGAACATCGGCATCCTAGAAAGAACTCACTCATCTAGAAGACACTTGCGCTTGGGCAACGCACAACAATCACCAATCTACACTTTGCTATTTACTTTCATGTATTTATTTATTTACAATTTATTATTTACTTTACTTGCTAGGCTTCATTTACTTCTTTTTTCTTTAATTTGTACGACTTATTAGTCATTATGCATAGAAATTGTATTGCCTAACTGGAACATGTTTCAACATTGTCTGCAAAATTTGCAACATTAAACTACTCAATACCCACATTATGACTAAGATCTTCTTAATAGTGATGAAACAAAAAAGGCTTGTCATTACTATGCATTTTATAGATCATCCGGACAACCAGACTTCCGTTCACCATCGACAGATTAAAGCGGGCACCAATAAACCACCTACTCGTCGATATTGCACATAATAGTCCTACAATGCATTTTTTGCTCTAGGTATTATCTGAGCATCGTCGTCTTCTTTCGAGATCTTCGTGAAGAGAACTGATTATTAAAATGGTACTCTTCTTAGACTTGCGCTTTCTTTTACTCCATACAGTAAACGCTTCAGATCAATCGTTAGATGAGGCGCCGAACTGCGCTTCCTCAAACGATAGGAGCTGTGGTGCCACGTCGAATTTCTGTATCGATAGAGAATCTCTAAAGCGAAAAGAACTCACTGGACTAACCTAGCACGCGATAGGGAAAAATGAAAGTTTTACTGGTGCCCGCTCGACTTAGTCAATGATCAACGGGAATCCAGCTTTAATAACGAATAATAATGAGTAATCAAGACACTACAGTTCAATATAAAACTGCTGTATAGAGAACAGTGATGCAAAAAAATATGAAACTTGCAGCTCTTACTTAATAGACAAGTTTTAATACAAGAGAATAGATAATATTGCAAACTAACCGATGTAAGAATGATCACGTTATTATCTACTAATTAAGGACAATGATTGAGTAGCAAAGAATAATCACTATCTCTATAAGTGGTGTCATCAAGTTGAGATGACCTTAAATAGCGAATTCCACAAATCACCAATCTCATGAGTACGATTAATAACGTGCGTAACACACCACTGGAAGTATGGTTCGTAGTAAATACTATGTTAATTGGCCTTTGCAGGTAGTAAGGTGTGTCTTTCTCATGGTCGGAACGCTATCAACCAATCAGATTGCTCTGCCTGTCGACGGTGCTGAATCAGCCAATCTATCTATTATCGTTTATTGAAAATGCATGTGAGAAAATTCTATTAGTGGGATGAGGTGACGTTACTAACTCGGAGATAGAGAAAAATTCTGTCATGTAGCATATTATTCTATAGTATACCTTAAGATATGAAAAAGTGTGATGTCAAAACGATAAGCTCGGATCTTTACATTATTTGTCCTCTTCACCATGTCCACAGTGATTTTGTATGTCCCTTAAGCCGCTTCTTGGGCTATTAAGATAAGATAAGCTTCCCTTTCATTAATCCCTTGTGGCAGGATACGCCGACAAACAGCACTGACTTGGTGAAGAGTGGTGTATTCACGTGGAATCACCTGGATTCGCGTTGATCACCGACTGAGTCAAGCGGGTGCCAGTAAGACTTCCATTCCGTCTTATCGCGGCGCACGAAGATAGTAAATTAGTTACTTGCGGTGTAAGGATTCGTTGAGCATCATAGTCCCTTTACCTTTGTCAAAAAGCCTAATCATCTGGCTGGTGGCCTTACTGCAGTGAGTTTGATGTCCAATGCAATTCAATCATTTACAGCACGTTTTCAATGGTCATAATTCATACGCATCATGTTGTCCGACCCACTTGGTCTTTTTAATCTTTGATCGCTGATGTAGGTTGAAACTCTGGACTGTCTCTTTCACGTGCATGATGCGCGAAACACCTAGCATCACCCTTTTAATGAAACGTTGGTTTGCGTTCAATTGTCCTTCATAATACTTCCATAATATTCAAGTTTCTGAAGCATACATTAAGGCCACACGAACCGCTATGTCAAAGAGGTAGTGTTGGAGGATTACATTCTTTGTTCTCTTCACTAAGTCTTCGATGCTCTTCCATATTCTCCCTGTCGTTCGTTTTCCTCTGCTAAGCTCTGGTACCATGTCGTTCATCACATTGACCTCACGACAACCATACATATAGCTTGAGCCTTCTTAGATGCTCTTTTTGTTCCTGTAGTAAATTGCGTGCATTAATAGCTCTCTAAGGAAATGTGAATATATAATGACAAGAGTAATGCTTCAGTATGTAAGTATACGCCATAAAATTTCATTTTTAACCCGATTTCATTTGTGTGAGGTACTTTTCATTTAATTCTTAACACAATTTGCTTATTCGTACGCTTCAATTCTACTGTTAAAAAAATTGTAACACAGTTCAATTCGAGTCTCAGTATTGAGGTGAAATATTCAACTAATTTGCCGCTTGGCTCCTATTCGTTTTTTTTCCCTTCTATTTCATTCGTACTGTTATGACTTTTTTGATATTGAGTAGATAACACAAATGTAATTTAGTTATGTTAATTAATGTTAACGAATTTGTGACGTCACACCTGGAAACGATCTGCACTGATGGCGACAAGCAGGAACGAACTCGCATACATTGGTATAACCTATAAGTTTTATAAACAGTAGAAAACATAAGATAAAAAATATATGAGAAAAATAGTTCAAAAAAACTATTAAGCTTTCGATAAACTGGTAGGAGAAAAATGGATATCATTGAAATTATTTTTTTAAAAATACGCGCAAAAACCTTTTTTCTTTGTTAGAAATAAATAATTAATTCTTCCATAGAAATGATAAGACTATGAAGCTTGAAAGATTGTGATCATTTGGCTTTCAATCGAAGTATTTGATTATAAAGTTGTATGAAACATTGTTATTTAATTTGAAAATGAGTCAATTCTAGAGTCTTGATGAGAGTAGTTCGATCGAAGAGTGCTGCTAAAATTGAAACCATTTCAGTAGCAAAACCTTTATAACCCATCGTAATTCATAGAAAATGAAGAAAAATATCTATAAGAAATATCAAATGCTGTTAGCGTTCATGTTCATCGCCACAGTAATTCTTCGAAAATTTATGAGCATCAATTCTCATTCGGTACAGAAGCGGCAGTTTCGAAAAGCTTAGGGAAATAACATATCAATTGATAAATCTTTACTCTAATTAGAATAGAAGATGAATATTACCTGAAGAAATTTCACAGTTTTGCAAAGTAGATCTGGACCATGGAATATAGGCACAGTAGCTGTGATCGCCATTGTTGGTACCATGGTAATCAAGGCGAACAGCATGTCGGCTGCGCACATGTGCAGCATCAGCATCTGAAATGGAAACGAAAATCTTCAGCAACATAAATAGCAACAATATTTGAAATGCATTTGTTAAAAATGTATTTACTTTTGCATTTCTAGTAAGAAAAGTTATTAAATAAATGTTGGAAAAAAGATTTTCAATACTACTGAATAAAAGAATATAAACAGTTAGAAAAACAGTGGAATATGTTGAAATACGGGGAGGCGTGGCACATTGGTCGAAGGTATGCGGGCTCGAATGAGTTTCAAGATCGTTCTTAACTTTCCAAGCGATCCATCCCTTCGTGATTTGAATGATGAAGAATGATCACTTCGAGGCAGTGCATAAACAAGGCTCGCATCTAACCACCTCAATACAAATACGTAGGCGCAAAATTTATCGATGTAAAAAATTATCTTACTCTTAAACATGTCAACCAACAGCATGCATTTATCGCCTTCAACAAAACAACTTTACTTTATAATTAAGATAATAAAATTCTTGACATGGATTAGTGTTCAATATGATATCGTTGTGGTGATTAGATGTGAGCCTGGTTTACACAGTGGCATGACTTTACTTTTCTTCATCAACTCAGGGCTGCTATTCTTTCAAGAATCCTTTGGTACCAATTTGCCACGCACGAAGAAGAGTTTGGCAGAGTGGTGTGGCTTACGTCGGAATTATTTCATAAAAAATCGCTGTTGCCTTAAATTAAGAGTGGAAAAAGAAAACACTTGCCTCGTTAGTTTGGAATAGAGAAAAAGCAGATTTTATATGGAAATAAAACTGAATCAAACCTGCACCGGTGTGACCCGCTTTCGTTTGTGCATTGCATTATTCTTCAGGATAACGTAAACCAGAAGACAATTGCCAAAGATTGTAAGCAGAATAATGCTCAAATGATGCAACAGCATCCATTTTACGGTTGGTGCTTCACTGGTTATAGTTGTTTCCGCTGCTGCACACATGATGTTGAAAGGCTGCAAAGTAACGATTTCTGATAATGATCTGCTACAGTACCCTTAGCAGCGTAATATCTGAGCATAAACGCAATATATGTTATCAAAGTATCCCTCCATAAATTACATTGCGAAATTCGTATTGGTTTGCAATTTGAATGACCAAGCTCAACGAATGAAATATCACTAAATTTGCCTACATAAATAAAGTTATTAAACATTTTAAGGCATAATTCGTATCCCTTTATTTCAAATACCTTCATTGCCACAACGAATTTCTGCAAAAACCTTGAAGCTGATGGCACCTTTTATTTCATTACTCCATTTTGTACTCTATAATTTGTTATACCAAACTTTTCATATCACAATGTCAAGCATAACAAAAAAAAACAATGCAGTCCATGAGGTGAGACGCTTTGAAAGTCGAAGATTTTCAATCGGAAGAGAACAAAACGATGCTATCATTCCATGAAATCAAAGCTTTTCGCCCATGCATTGCTAATGCGAACTCATAACAATTGTGCTTGTTGGCGAAAGGAGTTAGGAAAAGTTAAGCAATTTGGCGATCAGTTAGTTGATGAACATGTAGATTGAAGAGGTAATGCCACATAAGAGTTGTCAATTTGAATGTCTATAATGAACTTTTATTAATACTTTTTCCTGTTGTATTTGCAGTTCGTTGGTGGACGGTTTAGAATTCAGAACAGCTTTCAGGAAATGATAACCCAAATATCTAAAAATTGAGCATTATTTAAAGTTTGTTCTTTTTTTTATATAGATTGAAGAAACAACATAGTACGATGAGACATGAAATTCCAATTCGAATGACTTGGGCTAAACAAAATTCATTACCTGCATAGGTTCTGAATTGTCTGTGATTGAATAAAAAAATATAGATAAATGAGATTATTAAAGTGGCAATGAATTGGGTGAGTATTCAAAGAAAATAAAACGATTTCAAGCTTATATTAATTTTAACAGATTCAAGTACACGGTCTTCTTGGCTTCGCATTCGATATCATACGACATCTCCGTGAAAAGCTTATAGATGAAGGACATCGATCTCAGCTCAAGCTTACAAATAATAATCCTGATACATCGGATATTTCTGGTGTCAATCATTAACAGACTGAACTGGATGTGTTCAAATATAATTTGCGAACACTATAATGCTAAGATCAAAACAAACAGCATCAATCAGTTATTCAGCACAAAACACCTGACAGCGATTATAATTCTCAGAAGATATGACGACGTTATTTCACCTATCCACTAAATTTATAAACTAATGCTCATAGTATTTTGATTTTCTTTCAATTATGATAGGTTAAATTGGTGTTCTTATACATATTCCTATATAGTACACTAGACCGGATATCTGCGGATGCGAGTTCAAGTAACGCCTGAGGTTTCAAGTTTTGCGATTAACTCAGCATCAGTAGACATTTAGTATGAATATTTTTGGGAGAAAAAAATTAACCATATTTTTGGACAATTGAAAAAAAAATTTTACTTTATTCTTGTTGGAAGCTCCTTTAGCAAGTCTGTGCTGTAATAAGATATCGATGACTTTATAGACGAGAAATTTTTGATCAGCATTAATTAGAACCTCGTCATTATTGGGAAAACTTCAATCGATTCCGACTTATAAGTATTAGTCTGTTGCTTCTTGCCATAGAATACTTTCCATGAAAAATTCCAATTTACGATTTTCAAATAAATCGATATATAACAACTACACTTAAGGAATGTGCTTCTTTGTGTGATATTTACATTTCGAGTGTCCTACATAATGATGAACAAGCTACTTTTTTTCTTCGTTCATCAGTACAGCTTAAAAGCTTCATCATTAGGAGAAGTGTCTTTTTTGGCAGTGTTCGGAAATACGTAATATCATAACGCTTTTGAAAAATCGATAAAACTCCAATACCTAATGAGTGAGTTAAAGTTCTACCAAATATTAATGCTCGAAAAAAAAAGATCACAATCGAAGAAAAGGTATATTTTGGACGAAGAACTAACTATAATACTTCCAATCAATGTTGAAAATAAATGATTTTTGAAACAAAAGAAAAAGTAAAACACTCACCATACCTCAAAAATTCATCGAACTAAGATTTCGCTAAGCTTCTCAATCGAAATAAAATGGTGTTATTGAGATCATTTCATGCAAATGAAATTCTTTAGAAATAAAACGAATTAGAATATGGGGAAAAGAAGCATAAAACAATAGAGGAGGCCATTAAAATATGAGTGACATGTAAACTCCCTCTGTAATTGTACAATAGTTTTTTAGCAAATCGAAAAAAAAATACTGGACAGATAGAAGACGCAACTTCAACAGTTGATGTTTTTCTATTAGGGTAGAATAAAGGGAAAGAGGCAATAAATATCATTCTCCTCAAAAAACCATTCAGCAAGAAGAAGAAAAAGCACGAATCTTTCCCCACATCAAAGGAATCGCTGGTGAATTATGTTTTCTTTTTCAACGTAGTGCGATAGTGGCAATTGTTTGAAATTGAGATCATCTTAGAATCATTAAAAATTATGAAGTTGAAAAATCATTAACAATGTGTTGTATTTGTAGGAAATTGGTCAGAGTAATGAAACTACCTCAAGTTAATGTTTAATTTAAAATACTGAGATCAATTCGATTACGATTCAGAATATAATTCAAAGAAATTAGAATATTAAAATCGCTTTAATGCATTTGCTATCAATGCGTTGACTCGAAAGCGGAGGCAAATTCAATTCGTGAATCTAAACAGTTCTTCACTCTCCTTCATTTTTATTGCATTGGTAGAATTTTTAAATATGCTTACATTTGAAAATAGACGGATATAAAGTATTGAAAATAGTAATAAATTAAATTTGCTCATTTATTTAAATACGAAAATGCTACAAGCTTGCTGGAATAGTCTTGGCAGCCGTGAAAGAGCTTGATACAAAGGAATTCTCAAACGAAAAGAATTCTACGATTCTCATTTATCCAATTCAAGTGAGTTCGCGGTAGAAAGAAGTTGTCAACGCCGTCGCCAAGCACAGAGAAAGGAGAGGAAGGGAATGGGAGCAAGAAAAAAGTGTATATAAATTTCCAAATGACCATTTCCATTTAATATTCATGATAATGCCATGAATATCGACTGTTGACTGGCCCCACTAATTAGCATGTCAATTAATGCATATAATTTATAAATAAAAAGGCTTCATTCAAATTTTTCTGCGCTTATCAAATTCGGTATATCTCGTCCATATGCTCACTCCTACTCCTCAGAACAGTCTATTCTTCGTACTTGCTTGAAAACTGTTATATACACAATATTAAGAAGATTCACGACGAAGCTTGCAGCGATGTTTTACAATTTTATTCGATAATTATTCTGGCATCATACTCGTCAGTGAGACAAGTCACCCCCATTACAAATGAAGATGCTCTAATAAATGATTCTACGAAATTTTATTCAACCCAAATCAAGCTGTTGTTATAAAAAATAAGAACAAGACAAATAATTGATAGAATACAAAAAAAATACGTCAAAAAAATTTAAATGGGAGAATTCTTCGATAGATCTATTCTGTTTAAGCCCAAATAATTTTGAAAAAATAAAAATCGTGAGAGAAAGGCATTGTGTAGGCTTAGGTTTGTGAGACTTTCTGCACTCAATGATCACTCAATTCAATGGTGAAATGATATTTCCCTGAGGAAAGTGGTATAATACGTAGAAATTTCGACGATTCTTTATCCACTCATCAGAAACAATTCGTTTGTATTATAAATTGGATTCAGTGGTAGAAGTGGGCGTGTAGCGCAGTGGTGGCGACATTACAGCGACACGGAGATTGCCGGTTTGCAACCGTTCACAGGCCTATCAAAAGAGGCTTTCTCCGATGTCGGTGAATTAGTACTAGAAAAATCTAACTAAGATAACTAGCACTGAATTGATGTAGAAGGATCCGTATGTAGCAGGCTCGCAGTTAATCAAATGTACGATATCACGCTGAGCTTGAATGTGTAGACATCCCATAACAATGATTAATCATAGTCAAGCCTTGTATTAGCTTCTTTGGGGATGCTGATTCCAAACATAGCCCTGAGTTTGGTCAGTTTATTCTAGAGCGAACAAATGGATACTGAAAGATCGAGATCTCTGAATTCGAATAGAATGAGCATATTGTAAACTAAACAACTATGTTTATAGTGACTGAATCAGTAGTCGATGAAATGGTGTCAGTTTATTATACTACCCTCTTTTGAGAATTTTCAAAAACCTTGCCACGAATTTCACGATGTTTTTCACCGAATAAAATAATAAAACTATATGATGAACATTGTTTCATATAATCAAAGTATTCTCAATTCGACTTTTGAATGACTCCGTAAGTACCACCTTGTCGTTGAAGCTCTTTTCTTCTCAAACTACTAATTCAAATTTAATTTGAACTAATTTAAAATTACTACGGTTCCCGCGGTGTGAAACATGACAAAGACCCGTTACTGAGTTTCTTCACAGCTAGAATTTATCGTTTGAATCTTATGGAATTATTTGAAAATGTAATCAGATAGGTAAACTGGGATTATGATTAGTAGATTAGAATCAGGAAGGGGCGCAGTGATGGAGGTGCCACAGTGATACGCAGGCACGAATCATTTTGCGGCTGCTTCCTAAGCCTACCGCACGCGCATCCTTACGGATTCGGTAAATTAGGGCCAGAGAAATCTGAATAAGATAACTAGCACTGACTTGGTGAAGAGCGATCAACTGAAGTCAATGTGTAAACCAGGCTCGCATTCAATCACCTCCACTAAATCTCTTTGAACACGAATGCGTTGGCGCATCCTGTCATAAGGAATTGATCAAAGCCAAAGCTTATTTTACTTTATCTGATTCGAAATAATTCCTGGGACTCTAACATTACTTAAAAAAAAGTCATATTTGAAATAACACTGACGTAATCACTTATATATGATAGTCAAAAAGTAGAACCTTTTATTGTTAAGAGAGGAAACTGTTCTAACAAAATTTCAGATATTTTCTAAAGCATTATCCTTTCACTAAATTAATTTTTTTTCACAAAATATTGAAGTGCGTAAAAGTGCAAATGTAAAAACAGTTGAAATGAAAAGCTCAAACAAATAATTGCAATCGACTACTGATTTCGAACAAATGAGAAGCAACATAAAAACATAGATATTATTATAGTGGAATTTATTAATGTGACATTTCTTCGATGTAAATTTCATAATAGAAAATGTGATCGATAGAAGATGGTCGTCATCAGAATTGACAAAATAATTTCTGTATAGTGAAATTATGATCGTTTTTTTCTCGTCTACTACAAAATCTTCTTAATAATTCATTGGTAACTACACTTACAGCTGTAAGATTTCTCTATTCATATGAATATTCATTCATCGAAATGATTCTCATTCCGATTACTTCTATGGAATGCAATTTCTTCCTTCTGAATATCATGTTGGTGAAGTTCCGATAAAAACATATCCACACCAGAGATGGTTCATTCCCTAGGTTTCCCTAACTTCATTTCGTTAGCAGATTTCTCAATTATACCACATCACGTTATCCCCAATATTTACTCATTATGAAGGGTTCTGATTATGAAGGTTGAAACAACTTCGAAAAAGTTCATATCATCATCTATGTCCCAGCATTTCAGTGAAATTTTTTTCACATCATATTTATTCAATTGCTCGTTTATTGTTCAAATCAATATTTCTGTTACTTATCGCAATTACTTTTCATAGCACTAAGGCATTGTATCAGTAAAGGAAATCGTGAGGTCAACATCGCAAGACGTTATGCGGTTCACTTATGAAATCATCCTTCTTCTATTTCCTATGTTTTCAAATGGATATTTGAAGCATAACTTCCTTAGGAAATTACCAGTTTCACAGAACGTTCTGTGCATTTCGCTCAACAAAGATTTTAGAATGTGAACGAACGAAGTGCATAACAATCGCTATCACGACAATGATCTTTGCCTTCTTAATAGATAATTTCAGCACCAATCCTTATACTCTGAAAGATTGTAAGGTACGATTCAGAGGAAATACTAATGACGCTGTTGACTGCCACCGTCTAAATCAATTCAACACATCTATATGTCCAGCCATCTGGAGCAAAACACAAATTCTTCGTCGTATTCAAAATCATGATAAAAAAATATTTACTTATCTGTCTAACTATCTGAGTTTTGCAAGTTTGTATAGCTCGTGCTTGAATGAAAACAACAATTTGTATTCCAGAAAATTCTAAAAATATCACAAATGGCTATAAGAAGTAGGATGATGACGAGAATATGAAATGGTGTTTTTTGTTCAGAAAAGCACGAAAAACTTCTGTTGGTTAAAGTAGTCGTGTGGTAATATGAGACCTAAGAGAGGATGATCTTTACCAAGAACAAATTATTCAGCATTTCTGATACTTTTGCTTTTATAGCAATATGAATTTTCTTCATACGAAATCCATGGCACTACTCTGTTGTAAATTTCACTGACCACTTCAGACTCGAAAGACAGAGTGATGAAAATTTGCCCTGAAGCAGTGGGTTATAACCGATGATTCGTGGTTAAGACGAAACTTTTTTGCTTAAAAAAGCTGATGGAAAAATGAAAGAAGCATAAGTTTTAAGTAAAAAACTTTAATAATTTAATTCACACAAAACCATTTGCGTGCTAAGTTTAAATAGAATTTTTTTTTGCAGAAAAGTGCTCAAACTATAACAGTGACTTGAAAATAAGTGAAGAGGAAAGTAGAAAAAAAGATACTAACGAAATTTGACACTGCACAAAAAGTACCGTACTCAGCTTTTTTCAAGAGAAAATGACGATTGGTTTCCAGTGAAAAAAAATCATATTTTTGAAAATCATATAAATTAATTTTGATGAATTTCGATGACGAAAATGGGAAATAGAAGAAGACGACAGGCTAGACGAGCGGCAGACTTTAATTGAATTATTAGGCATAAATCATGGAAATTTTGCTAGATCCAATAACTTAAAATTTCGACGTGGTATCTGCACGCCAAATTGAACATCTTGGAAGAGAACGTGAAAGATACAAAAATTAAAAGTTTTTAAAATGTATTTTTTTTTGCTATAACTACATTCTCAAAGTTTTCCGCTGAAATTGTGTTATTTTGTATTACAGGAACATTAGATGAGTAACAAAATCTGCAGTGAATTCAGACGATATTTTCGTTAGATCGAGCTTGCGACGTGAGTCGAAGTGATCGTGAGAGTCAACCTCGTCTGTCATATTTTTCTTTCTGACAGACCTCACAAGATAGAAGCTTGAATTGTTGAAAACATTAAAGCTAAAGTTTATCAGACAAAACAGTACATTACCTCGAAGAGAGTGGTTCTCCACAAAAGTGAACTCAACCCATGAATGAATACGTGTACGGTTTAATACCTGTAGAACAATAATTAATCATAATTATCGTTGTAGAAAGTGTTCTGCTACGAATCGCCGACAGGGCACAACAATTGAAAATGACATACACCATAATTGAAGAATTGCAGCGACATTCACAATTTTGCAGATGACATCCACATTTAATAAAGTACAAGCGCAACACACGATGATCGAGACGTTTGACGAGAAATTCACGAATTAGGATTATCTCATAAATAAATTGGGTCTAAACTAAGCAACGACATCATAAAAAGGTAGAAAATTTTTGCATATATTTTTCGGCAGTTATATAATTGAGTAGACTAATATCACCGTGATGAGCAGCAAAACAAACGAACGTGAACCTCGTCGTGTTTTAGCCAGATTGTGGTTTCCTCATCTTAAGTGAAATGATATAAAGTATTTTTTTTTTCGAATGAAGATAAATGTGAGTAGGAAATACCAAGACGGTAGGAAAAAGGGAGTTTTTTCTAATCATTTTCAGTCATGTCTACTATAGCTAGTAGAAATCGCTACCATTAAAAAAATAACAGCATATTATAGTGAAGATTGCCTTCAGAAGACAAAGCAGTGTCAAGAATAGTTTTAAACTTTATTCATCAGAATATGAAATTATTACTAC
>KN716851.1:0-32386 GCA_000816705.1 Dictyocaulus viviparus | reverse complement strand
TTGAGGAAATGCTTATATATGATAGGTATGGAATTTACATTTATAGTTCACAATATAGAGAAGATATTACAAAAATTTTTAACATAAACGACATCATAAAAAGGTAGAAAATTTTTGACATATATTTTTCGGCAGTTATATAATTGAGTAGACTAATATCACCGTGATGAGCAGCAAAACAAACGAACGTGAACCTCGTCGTGTTTTAGCCAGATTGTGGTTTCCTCATCTTAAGTGAAATGATATAAAGTATTTTTTTTTTCGAATGAAGATAAATGTGAGTAGGAAATACCAAGACGGTAGGAAAAAGGGAGTTTTTTCTAATCATTTTCAGTCATGTCTACTATAGCTAGTAGAAATCGCTACCATTAAAAAAATAACAGCATATTATAGTGAAGATTGCCTTCAGAAGACAAAGCAGTGTCAAGAATAGTTTTAAACTTTATTCATCAGAATATGAAATTATTACTACCTAGTGACTTTGTAATGTCAATTTCATACAAACATCATTATAGCTGACAGAAATCTCACTTCATTCGAGCGAATCCAAGTTGGCATGTTGTGAATGATTTTCTTTTTCGAATATTATAAATACTTCAAGGTAAAGCGGTGATGGAAGTTCCCGAAAAGTCGAATTTGAAAAGCATGAATGAATATCGAAATTAAAAGTGCAGATGATTAGATGATTTATGCAAATAAAACGAAGGAAGCGATTGTTTATTTCGTGAACGGAGGTTCAAAAGTAGGAGAAGAGAGAAATGGTAAAGATGAAGCTGATTAGCTCAATAAGAAGTCTAAGTTCCAACGAGAAACAGAAAAATCAGGTAACCATGAATAACAAATAATTGACTCTCGTTGACTCTCTAACTATTAAGCCGCTATCAAAGGATTGAAAAAATTTCTAAATTATGTGGTTTTCCTTTTCAAACAAATGTGGAAACATTCCTGAAAAGATCAGAAGATGTACAAGTTTTTTTTTCATTACATTCAATGAAAATGTTGATGACTGAACTCGAACTCCATAATTTCATATCTGAATACGAATGTATCAACACAGGATTTTAGTCCAAGTATAAATAAGCATCGTGCGTCAATTTCTGCGAGCTATTTGCTTATGGGCATGCATGTGAAATGCTTAGTTTCTTTATGAACTCATTGATGTTGTATTAGTATTGTTCATCTTTCCATATGGTCATTATATTAATCTACTGCACCCAATGAGGTTAGGATGGAGGAGAAAAAGCTTAGTGAATACGGGAGAGGAAGCTAGGCTGTTGACCTAGTAAGCCAGCAGAAGATCATCTAATTGTTGTGGGAGCAGCACATAAGAAATTTATAATCTATAGGAAATTAATGCTTGCTATTTGAAATTCCATCATCATTAAATTGAAGGAAAAAATTCAAAATTCTTTATTAAAAATATTATACTAAATACGTCATTAGAGTTTTTCTTTGTCGCTTATTTTTCGAATAAAAACTCCGAATACATTACTGGAAATCAATTAGGAAATAGAACCCACTTGCAAAAAGTACAGCATGCTAACAACATCCAACGAAAAATCGCATATGTGATATCATCCATTTGAAATCATCCCGTTATCGAATGTTAAGGAATGAACGTTTTCCTGCAGTGGAAACGAATTCGATGGCAACTTGCTTTGTCCTCACCATTATGACCTTTCGTTACTATTCAACAAAACGTTTCCGATTCAGATTGATTTATCGATTTGATGAGCATTAAAGTCCAACGACCTGTAAATAAGCGTATAAGCGAATCTGTTTTGTACTATACGTATCTGATATTTTGTCTACATCACCTTCAACGAATGGCTTGTCAACAGAAGACAACAATTAGAAGATATCGAATACGAAATGATTTCATGTGCACTTTTATAAACAATCTTACTTCGCACTATTTTCGATTCAGTAAACAAAACGAAACCATTTGACGTAACATAGAGAATCCCTTCGCAGAATTCGATTGAGTGAAAACGCATGAATAAATTGTAATGTAATCTGTTTTCTACGTAATGAATTTTCTTTTTGAGTAAAGGCATAAAAAACAAAAACGTCAATTGCAATGCACTACGTTTTCCGATCGTTCTCTTCGATTTCACTCATCACCATAATAATGAGTTGAATTTAAAATTTTCCCGAATTAAAAATTCAGTAATAATACGTCGAATATGTATGTTCCAAGAAAAAACTACACATAATATTCATAACAATGTAATAATTGAAAACAAGAAGCAATATGAACGACGAATGGCTACACTCATTTCCCATTTTGAACTGAGAGAGGTTAAATTTTACCGATACGCAGATATTCTTCCCCTCCTTTCATTGATCTCTGCAGTAAACAACAACCTACTCGGATTTTTCGAAAGTTCCATTTGGAAAACTCTATGAGATTCTATTGCTTTAAAAGGCTTTGAAATAATTCAATGCAAAAAGCGTATAGTGTTGCTGTGAACTGCTGCGAACTTTTCACTGCAACCAAATATTTCATTCATATCTTATTTTAAATATATATAAATTAATTCTAAGCTCACAGATCCACTACGAATTGCAATAGGTACAACCAATCATAAGCGTTGTACAACCACCTACCGCACGTTACCACCGATCCGAGGAAAAGTGCCTGTATATTTGATAATTTTTCGATTTTCGTAATTTCTTTCATTTTTATCGAATGTCACCTACATATAACTGGATGTGAGAGAAGTATGAAAGCAGCTCTGATTGGATTAGAGGATCCATTTATATAGTTAAGAGATTTCGCTTGTTAATTTTTTGAGTGGTTCGTTTCCGAACAAGCTAAATTCGTATCGTACAAGATTGCGTACTTTTAAATCATTCTCGTTATCAATTATAATGTTCACATATTTCATAACGAAAAAAGATGAAGAAAAACTATAACAGCGGATATTGAAGTGATTACAAAAATTATCAGCAATTTTCCAGCAATTTGTTTTGATCGTGCTATGAATTCCTGTAAAAGAAATAATTCTATTGATATAAGTAGAGTTTCTCGTACTTTTCTTCAATGAATTCTTTTTCCTCTTTAATCTATAATAAAACGACCGAATTGATTAGATAAAAGAAAACTGAATAAGCTCTCCAAGTGAAATGACGAAAGAACAAACAATGCTTATTAGTTTTGACGTCACATCATTGATTTTGCATACTCTTCCTGAAGTAGCAAAACTGGTCATCGTTGCTTATTGTTGCGATTGTTCTGTTACATATTACATATATAATAGTTTTATAAATGTTGTGCATCGCAGACCAGAAGTTCTACAAGGTAATCGTCAGTGATTTAAACACTAATACTTGCCGTAGAAGAATTCTGGAGAGGAGAATTCACATTGTGACACATGACAGGAATAAAAATTTATGAAACCCTTACACTAAGATAGACAAAGGAACCTCTTAATGAAAATAAAAATTACTATAACGAAATAGATCAAGCCGCTGTTGTTCCAAAGTCCTGAGTATGTAAGCAATTTTTAGAAAGCAAAATTGCAAAACCATAATGAGTTCGGATTAATACGATTTGATGATTAACTTTTGGGAAGACATTGATTACCGTATGAGAAATGATAATAATTCAACTAAATAAATATAAATAATTAAAATAATCCATGTAATCCAAATTGAGACAACATTAACATCAGCACAAGACCTACTAAAATATCACAAGAGTGAAAAAGATCGCTCATTCTTACCCTCACTGAACTTAAGAAAACTTCTAATTCTTGTGACACGAATGCGTTGGAAGCGTCATGAAAACTCTAGTAGCTACCAAGATATCCCCATTCTCTACGACCATTATTGAGATAGGAAGAGGTGGTCGACAAAGCAATACAGTTTCATCAGAACTTTAATGAAACTTTCAAGAACTACATTCCTCTAATTTTTTTCTTCTTCAGTGCATGGCCGAAATTAGAATTGGATGTGATGCAACTGAACATCGACGATCAACTTCTTCACCATCGTCATGTCTCTGTTGATATTATGTTTATCACAACACACCTACCAAACGAAACAAATGCTAACCGGCTTTAATAATGACTGTGGGAATTTGGCCCTCAGTTAAGCCTCAAGAAAATGATGCTCATGAAAAGCAAATGTCCTACTCATGCATCATTGAAACTTATCAAAACACAGCCTGGTAAAACTTATAGCATGTAAATAGCATGCAAACTGATTTCATTCAAATCCGGTTATTCTTTAACATTAAATTTGAGAAAAATATATATCGAGTCCGAACTCGATGGAGAGAGTAATACCACTTTTTTTTAGGTAATAAAGGCTTCATTTCCAGATAAGATCATAATATGAATGATTCTTGGTAGATCACTTTACAAAAATGTTGACCTTAAAATATAATACTGATCACTCCCTTAATTGCTCATCCACATGTTTTGTAATTAATATAAAAATATAAAAACAAATAATATCGTAATACAATATGCTCATCTCTCTATAATAATATTGATATTTATAATCTGACCTAATACAATTTGATTCACGATTGTTTTCGGCAGAAAAAAATACTATTGATATCCCACGGTTTTGAGTTAGCCACAATACTTGCAGCCTCAAGTGGTACTCAAAAACTGGTGAATAGAGAACATCTACTAAGCTTTATTCAATACGAGAAAGCGTTTGAGAGCGTCAAAACGAATACAAAACTCACTGTGATTGTCGACCAACGTCTGGACTTGTCCTCATGCATACAAAAGTTAACTGCTATCAAAACTGCAGTACGTAAATGCATCTTTACCATTATTCCTTATTATAGCCATGGAAAAGAAGGCTCGCAATGATACCATGCCGCCAAGCTGCTTGCTGCACTGCGTTAGATCACGAAATCACTGAATGAAGAGCTCGGATGAAGTCTTTGTCTCTGGAGTAAGAACACTCCCATCTTCTCAAAAAGCGTTAGTGAAGCAGAGACGATGCTCAATGAACTTAGCTATGTGGGGAAAGTATTGTGCTGCATGTAAAAAGGACTAAAATTCTGTTGATGCAGAATCTGTGGTGCTAAATAAATCAGATCGAAATGTATGGGCCCTTTATTGAAGAGACTACCTTCTATGTGCATCTTAAACACTCTGTGAACATGGTTAACAGCATCAGAGAGAAATAAGCTGAAAAGAGAGTAACATTCGTCGCACCGTGCTTCCCAAAGACTCTACTAAGCAGCCGAATTCAAAAGCTTACGAGTTTAGGTTAAAACAGGCTTAAGAAATATAAAGTCCACCTTAATATATTACTATCTTCAAGCCAATATAAACCCTATCACTATGGCATAACGAAAAAATGAATGGAAATTATGCTGCAACCCGTATTACCCCTATCACTAAAGACGGACTATGCAACTACCCAAGTATTACGTTGACGATGTAACTTTAACCAGCTCATTTTGAAATCTCATCAAACTCAACATTTATTCGATATATAATTGCATCAATGGAACAATGGCTTATTTGCGTAAGATATACCGAATAGTAAAACCGTTCACTTTCTCTTTAATGACGTAAAATTATATAAACGAAATGACAAGATAATTAAATTTGACACTAAACGATTGTTTACTTTAAAAAAATGGTAATGTTCGATAATAGTGTGAAAATTTATTCTATTTCAATAAGTTTGGCTGATTAGATTTTGATTCGCTAAGATCGACTTCATCCATACGTGATTCGGTCCGTTCTAACGATACTACTGGAAACGTCGATTCCGACGGCCCAGGAGTTTCCGTGTATTCAGGAGCTTTTTCCATATTCATAAACGGCACCGATAGACCATTCTTCTCCAGCGACGTTGATGGTATAAGAGAATCCGCCTAGAACAAAAAGCCACGTACGTAACAAGTAAGAGAACGAAATGGTTCCGTAGTGCAATTAATACCCTGGACTTTGTGAACGAATTTATCAAACATTAATTCTTATCTCTAACAAAGAATGTGCTAGCTCATTTGTTTATTAATGAGATAAATTATGTTGTAAACTGAATACCGTAAACAATATTATTTAAGAATTCAACAAGAAATTGTTTCAAGAAGCAATTTAGGGTCACAATCTTACTTTATAAAATAGTGCACCTCGAAATAAAAAAAAACATCTTGAAGATCGCATCGGTATCGGTCGATTTGCACAAGTATAACACACCTTTAAACTAGTAATTATCGTTGGACAAGATGTTTTTATTGGAAGCGAGTTAGCTTCAACAAGAGCAGGAGACGTTTGAACAGTATAGGGCGATTCAGGAGTATATCGCGGTGGAGCGCCAGGAACAAAATGTTGATAACTCACATTCATTTGAGAAAGATGCCTGAAAATAAACTTTCAATGATAGCAGTTCTATTGAGCAGACACTTATATTGTGCAGCAGTTAAGGTCGTGTAACAAAATAGTCAAAGGAGCAGCAGCAATACGTGATGTATCATATTGGTGGTAGTGTCACAGTGATAAGCAGGTCCGAATCAGGTTCGCAACCACCCCCAAGTGAGTTACTCATTCAAGTATATGTTTTTTTATCTCTTGCAATAGTCAGTTGCTTATATTTTGTATCCTTTTTAAAAGCTCTTTGTCAATCACGAGAAAATGTAGCTTTTTTCAAATAACCAAATCAATCAGGTTTATTTGCGGTGGGTTAGGTAGGAAATTACTAAGGTACCCAACGAAGAATGAGGCGTTCCCAATTGCTTGAACTGAATCGTTAACGGTGCATTATGAGAGAGTGGTAAATTAAAAGATTATTAAATACATCCTAAGTGGGCACACCAAACCGCAATAATCGTACATCAGATTTGTGTTTTTCCCTCCATAAAATGAATCGGTCTGCTGTTAGTTTTCAAATTTCAATCGGAAAGAATAATTTATTGATTGACTAGAAGCTGAACAAGCAACCACTCAATTACGCATCGATGCTACCTCAAATCAGTGTTGCATTCGCACAAATAACGTAAATATATGGCAGTGAAAGAAAACTAGTAATAAAATGAAGATTTATATGACGTACTCTCGTTGACGACATCGAAGATATTTGTAAAGGATGAGAGTGTAATGAATTTGAATACACGAAATGGCAATGCTGATGAAGCACAACGTCAATGATGACCAAATATTTGCCCAAACTGTAAATACACTGAACTTCTATTTTACTAATCAATAAATGATTTCCACTCAAAAATATGTGAAAGACTTTCGCTGTGTTCAATGACGTTCAACAATCAGAATCATTTCATCCGTTTTCTTCTCTTTCTTTACTAACCACAGAACTTTAACTCATCACAAACAAAGAGAATTATTGTCTATCCACATATTGTTTTAGCTTCATGAAGTAGTAAATAAGTTTTCAAAGAGAATACGACAGAAAGAGCATACTGTTTTTTACTCCTCCGTATTAACTCCTAAAATTTGATTCTACGGAACAAAACAACTTAGCAACATACAGGCTCCGGTAATCTGGACACATTGCACGTCTTCTGATACGGCGGAATAATCACCAAGAAGCACTTCTGAAAGTGGTTCTCTTCAATTTTCACACTGAACAGAAATTTGATATGTTTAATCGTTTTCCTTAAAAACAACCATATGACTAAACAAACACTCCACATATTTGCATGCATGAGAAAATTAATTTTGAAAAAAAAAACTAATGAAGAGTACACGGACTCTTCAATTCTTAAAGCATTCTTTTTTCTTCACGAAAAAAAATCTAGCGTATAATGAAATGGAATATTAATTATATATAGCTGTTCTAATAACATTATTATTCTAAAAGCGAATCATTTTAAAACGCACAAAAATACTAATAAGAAGAAAAACCAATTGAAAAACTATTTAATGTGAATGCAATTTATTTAATAGATAGGAGGAAAATAGACATAACTAAAATTGTCTCTCTTTTCGTCCCATAATAACCATTTTTATGAAACCCGTCATCTCCAGAACTATTAAGTAGGCAATTAGATGTTTTTTTTTTTTCACTATTAGTTTGATTTAGTTCGTAGGTGTCCATTAAATCGAATTTTCTTCCAGATACTGTGTTTGACCGTTTATAACTCAAATTACGTTTCTTATATCCTACTGCGACCCTCTGAGTACGACTGAGGATTTTTATCTCTGATCATATTTATACTTCAGATAAATAAGTGATAAATACAGAAGACGATATGCAATAAATATATGATGAATCCGTTATTCTTTTATGACGCACACAACACAGATGAAGCTTTACAGTCGTATTGCTTTTTCTTTGAAAAAAAAATTCACAAACTTTCTTCAGATCTTGGAGGATTTCTGGTAATTGCCATTGGATGAGCAGCTTTAGTAGATCTCATCGAAAACAAAATTCCTTCAAAATGAACGGAAAAATACGACGAAATCACAATCAAAATTAATACTGACAACTAGAATTTATTCCTGTGTACCACCATATTTGTAGCCAATTCGTATCACCGTATTGAATGTAAACCAACAATTATTTCATTCATCCACTTTTTCTTTCTTCGAATTCAACAAATTTGAACAGCTAAAGTTTTACAAATGAGATTCAAAGTAATGAGGTTGAGTGAAAGATATGTGCACTATTCCGGCTAAAACAGTACAATTGCTATACGCAATTAGCAGCTTAATCCAATTGCACCTACAGTACACATTCAGTGATTTTCAATGAGGTCAACGGTCTAATCAGCACAAACGCACACACAATGGTTTTTTTTTGTTCTTCACACAATATTATACAGCATTGTGAGAAGAAATCCAAAGCAACTAAAACTTTCCTTTGAGTACTTCACATATCGTCAGAAGTATAATCACATTATTAAGGAAAATTTTGGATTGGAAATGATTCTTGACGCGTATAGCAGACTGGTAGGAAGTGACATTGTGCTCTAGGCAATGTGGCACAAGTCCGCCTCTAGGCAAACTGAGTCTGCCTCCCTCTGGATTTGATGAATTGTTACAATAATAATATGGAAGGATGTCTAACAATAATTTTACGTATACTGATTATCTTTCAGTCGTTATATCTAGAAGGCTAACATTCAACCACCTCCACGATATCATCGGTTGCGTGACACACATCGATGAACGACAAATTCCACGATAATCTGTGACGTTTGTTCAATTCATAACGAATCCTATACATTGCGAAACTAATCTAACCTATTGATACTTAGCAGTAAATCATTGTTAAACAAACGCAGATATGGTATGTTCAGCATAAACACAGAGCATCAAGCTAACAAAATAGATGATATGAAATAAAGTAGATCACCATTATAGACGATTGATCAAAAAAGACCTTTGTTAAGCCAGCTTGTTTTTTTAGCGAATAAAAATTGTTATTGTAATGCTTGTAAATGGAAGGCTAATGACCAGATTTTTTCCTTTCAGATGGAATTTTCCGCCAATACTGTAATTAAATTAAGAAATCACCTTATTTAAGATGAGCTAAATGGACTTATGTCTCAACTGAGATAATCTGACACCAATTGGGTTATACAAATATATTTTCAATGTGGAATGTATAGTATAATATATATATATATATATATATATATATTTGACAATAAAAAAATAAAAGCAGAATACCTATGTGTTGATTCGGCTTTTCTGGTTGTATTGATGACAAGCTAGCTTTTGTTGTAGAAGATAGCTCATTACAGTATCTTTTATAGCTTGGTAGAAAACTTAGACCAATAACCAGTCCAAATATGATGAACATCATCATAAACACATAGATAGCCTATAATTGAAAGTCTAACAAATTTAGCGATAGATACTATCGATTTCAGAAGTATTGATTTCTTAAACTATCAATAATAAGCATTTTTCATACCGTATAAAATTAAGGCTACTTTGAAATGTACGGACACAATTTTTATCAGTATCCTCAGAAGTGAACAGCAAAATATACGAACTAAAAGCTTACCAAATAAGCCATATACACTGCTAAATGTCCTGGTTTCTGGTGTCGTACACCTTGCGATAAAAAGAACACCATACCGAATGCCACAAGTAATTCAAATAGATAAATAAAGAAGTTACTAGAGCAGACCAGAAATAATGCGAGAACTTGTGACAACAATACCAATGAACTAATAATACCAACTGTCCCCTGAAAATGTTAAACATGGAGGCTTGATGTGAATACTACAGCAATTTTGCGATTCAGTTCCCTTTATGTTTCTACAATAATTTATACATATTTTATTTCATTCAAAAAAAGTTCGCTGGCTATCATTTACATCCTGGTCTTTTTCCATGGTACGAGGTTGAAGCCCAGGACATACTCCATATGCTATCTCAATAAGCTTCACAATTCCATAGCTATTTAGAACTGTATGAAGCTTTAAAAAGATTGCACATTAGAGATACTTCTTCTTATTGTAGATCTTTAGCCTAAATTGACTACAAGGTGGAATGAAAAAGAAAACGCAAAATCTGCCTTTGACAGTATATCATAAAAAGTAGTAGCTGTACTCACAGTAAAACTAGTTGAAAAATAAGAGTACAACTAAGAATTTTCTGCCAACCATGAGCCTCAAGTGATATTAAAATTACTTATTCAAATTAATCTTATCGATGCCATCAATATAAGCTCACACTCATATTATTGTAAGCTATTGTGGGCTCACGCAAACTGCCACTTATATAAAAAATATGCAAAAAAAAAGACATACGCTGAGAGGCAAATTGCAAATAGCACGTGGTTCTTCGTCATACATCTCACTTCATAACTAGAGAACCGAAAACCACACACGAAAAGCTCGGAATCCTTCACCTATCAGTGATAATTTATGATAAACGCTGCGAAATGTACGGATGATCAAACGCAGAACTTGAACAAACTTTTCTTCCACGACAAGCAGATGAATTGATAGCCAGCCGATGATGTTGGCACTTAAATGAAACTTAATCGATAAATATGCTTTTCTTGCGTTTATATTAGAAAAAACGGAATGCAAATATTTCCTTCCGGTTTTCGACACTGCATATGAAATGGGAACAGGTGAAGCTACGATTATGATTATAGAAGAGCAACGAAAAAGAGAGAAACAATTCAATTTGAATTGATGTCAACGAACTCATCTATATCAATAGTTTTCTAAAAAAAAACAGTGAAAATAATAGTTCAAAAAATCATGTTGATAGGAATTTAATTAATGAAGGAATTTACAATTATGACAAAGAAATCAATAGAAATGATTGTTGACAATGAATTTTGCAAATCATAACGTAAAACGAGTAGTGTTTTATAGTGTCGAGGAAAAAAAAAACATTTGATATCCTGAAACGTAACAAGATAGTGAAAGAATTTGATATGATTATTGTTTGACGTTGACGTAATCGCTCATCTTGGAATCACCTTGAGGAAACTGTAAAAAATCAATAACCAACCGATATCAGTGCCAGCACTTATCATTCAATAAAAAGTTTTTTCAATAAAATATGGCCTCTGGCAGAGACACACTCATACTCAGATCATTTTCTCTCTCTCTAAATGAAAAATCATCTAAAGACGATGGAAAAGTGTCTCTTGGATGTTTAAATTGAAAGTCAGCTGAAAAGTGAATCTCTGCTAAAAATATTCACCATTACGAAAGAAATACGTGCTTTCGATTCAAAAAGCCGGACAACTGAGTGATGGCAATGAAGTAAGTGCCTTGGGATGCATGTTTTGGATTTTCGACGAAAAATCTCACTCAGTCAGTAAAATATCAATCAACTAGAAGTTATGTTGCAAGCCAATTCAGTATGGAGAGAAGAAATAGAAGGATTGTTCGAAGAGAACGAGGAAAGTTCAAGTCGAGTGTAAGTACACAACGTCGTTTATATCAATAACATTACATTGTGCGCTGAAAAAAACTCTAATGACTGAAATGCATCATGAAATTGTAGGTCATCATATTAAATAACTATTACAATAAGGAAAAAACCAAAAATTATTTCAACGTTTTCTTTCTTACGTCCTTCCTTGTTTCCAACAATTTTTTGATCGCGTTCTAAAGACATTCTTGTTTGATATTACTACGGCTAATTATGAGGCTGAAGCTTCTTACGTTTTTTCTCCACATACAAATGATTATGAAGCTGCCATAAAACTCCTACAGATCAATAAAGAAAACACATTAATGATAATTTTATTCGAATAAAAATTTCTTCAAAAAGTATACAATGCTAATTAGTTATGCTAGTACTATGTATTTCAATCCAAAAAAAATATAGTAAGTTGAACAGAACATGTGGCGTAAGTTTTTTCCACATCCGAAAATCCGAAATGCAATAAATTTTCGCACTTGAAAAGTCCTGAAGAGTTTCGTGAGAGGATGCGCATAATGTCAAAATGAACTAATAGTCATGAAAACGAACAATTTTTATTTTTTAAATATCGATGGGAATTCAGCCGGCTTTGGTTAAATGTTATGAATTCATGGTTACCAAACATGAATCGATATCGAAAGATAAGAATTCACAGATGAAGAACGACGAGTGAACCATAAATTAACTGACTCATCTGTTATTTGTACGAAGGTTACTGACTAATCGAGTTGGAACTGACAATTCTAAATGTTCAATTAACAAACATAAACCATAATTCCATATGATATACAAAAATTGAGAAACTGTTGAAAGCGTAGAAACTTGGAAATACGACAATAAGAGAGGAGGAAAAAGAGAGAGACAGAGAGCGAAACAGGGAAGATGAGGGAGACGTGGAGGTAGAGGTAGAGGTAGAGGGAGAGAGAAGCGAAGAGTAAAACATATTCTGTACATATTAACTGAGTTTGTGCGGTAGCTGAACAGTCAATGTGTGTATGGTACAAAAATGCATTACGTGATGCTATTGATATTACATCAAACATGATATTCATGAAAATCGATCGTATAACATAAAAAAATCAACAATTTCGACCACGAAAATTTTTCCTTAAAATCACCAGACAAACAAATATTTAGTATTTTTCATCAGTACAAACAGTTGATTTGTTTTATCGATTCGTCATAGACTTCATCACGGTGACAATCCAGACTGCTATCACGATAGGCAGTAATCAGTGACCTGTGCCGTTAAATTGGAGGAAAACGACGGTGAAGCAAGAAAATTCATACCATCGTCTTTCTCATGATTACGCTGCACTGCAGTAACAATAATAGCAGCATTAACATTAATAATAATAATGGTAACAGCATTAGTAATAACAATGGTTATAACAACAACAACAGTAGTAGTAGAAATAATAGTGATAATAATAGTAATAATAATAGCAATAATAGTAATAAAAGTATGATTTGAAAGCGAAATAGCAGCAATAGTGAGATAATGGTGCGGTGTTGCGATTGCGAAATCGAAGGCAGAAGTGCGATAGAACATTTGTTGCAATTCCATAGATCCGTTTTTTTACACAATGTAAATTTTTAATCCCAGTTTTCATAACAATCACACTACTAACCGGTTAATTACTAATCGACCAAAATCGTGGCGTAGTTGTATTACAGTCGACAATGCGTCCGTCAGTCATGTTCTCATAACATTTCATATCACATCTCGAAATTTAACTGGTGTTGATTGAACCAGCGTTCAGAAGATTGCAGCAGTCCAATTTAGCTGTTCATTTTCTATCAGTAGTATCACATTTCGGTCGTTAATTTCATCTCACACAATCTGTATCATTTCGTACTTTGCACTTTTTTTCTTATTGTAGTTTCCTTCGTTTACATAGTGACGTATTTTCTATTCTTGTAATATAATTGATTGTTCTATAAAATACTATTTTTCGGAATTCTCGATACTGAATCACTTTCTCCAATGAATATGGATCACTTTTGTTGATGAATATGCACAATGTAAGAATTGAGAATAAGTAGAGAATTTTAGATAGTAATCTAAGTTATATTGATTGCAATTCGAATGTGTTATGTTTGAGTGTCAACATCTTTCTGACTTATTCATTTTGGTATGCCCAAGTAATCAAGACATTTTCATTCCGTTCTCGATCAGTGTTTTCGGAAGAGGTGGTAGTCTGATAACGTAATATCTGAGTTGTACAATGCATATGCTACCGTGGTAAATCCTCCAGAATTAAAGACGTCTTAGAAATGTCAACACGTACGTCCCGCGGAGAAGGGTGACACTGAGTAGTTTAGTTTTGGTTGTCTCTCTCACCGTATTACTGTCATTTTCCGTAGACGTCAACGGATCTCCGCTGCAAAGCAGCCAGCAAGCGTCTAACAATAGATGGAGGACTCGTAATGAAGATTGATATAGTGGAGTCCACCCATATGGTCGCATCAATGGGTAACCAGAGTGAGTGAAGTTGACTTTAACAGGTTGTATAGCTTTTGTCGAAGCGCTTGAACCATTAATTAATGATTCTTAGTCCAAACGTGTTCAATCCGCAATGATGCTGAATTAGTTGCAAAACTTGGAACCTCATGCGAAACTCAAAAGAAAAAGAAAAAAAGAATTTCTCTGACAATATCGGATTATCCCGTAATTATCAGCTGAACCGATATCGGCTCACCGTATCGTACCCGTTAAAAAGTGAGTGCTCATAAGATAACCACTTAGCATAAGTGAAGTATTGAGGGGTCGTAGGGAGAGGGCCTCGGATAGTGTAATTGATAAGCACCGGTTATCTGAAAAGGCGGGTTCGAGCTCCAGGTTACAAGTTAAGTGAACTCAGCATCATTACGGAAAGAAATGCAGCATACAATCCGTATATATCTAAGCAGAAGTACGCACGCATACATAGATGTTCCTATGTGCATGCAGAAGGTATAATTTGACCCAGCACAGCAGACTCATCGAGTCCATTTTCTTAATCCACCCGAAATTCGAGTGCACAGTTGTTTTGGTCAACAATTTAACCCTATTTACAACTTGAGGTTGCGCCATGTAGCGACTAACCGAGATCTTTCAAGGAGGAAGATTCGTGTACCTTCGTTTTATTGTTTATAGAAAATAAATAAAAACAGCTACGAGAAATTACACACGAGGTTATCATGTGATTACCAGGTTAACTGTAACACCGATATCGACTCACAAGATGGTACTCGTTACCGGGCCAATGTATCCACATAGAATAAGTGAGCCATTGAGCGATCGTAGAACGAGAGGTTGGTAGGGTAATGGATAAGCACAACATTCGTAAATGCGGGATCAAGTCACATTTGAGGTTCCAAGTTTTGACTGAACTCTGCACCATTGGATATATAAGAACAGCGAAAAATGAGTGTGTATTCTGACTTTTACGTGACTTTCAACTCATTGAATTTATTCGCCATCGCTCTCGTCGTCAGATTTCTACACTTCAGATCGAAAGGCTTGTATTAAAAGCTATAAATTTCTGCAATGTTGAAGAAGTGAAAGCACACTTGGGAAAGTTTTCGTAAAACGCAAATAGAAAATCAACAGCATTTTCTTAAGATGGAGTCGAGCAACTGTCTTTATGCTGCAAAAATTGTTAGAAAATGTTAAGAATTATTCTGTCGATTATTTTTCAAGATCTATCGCGATTTTGAGTAGCGGCAAAACTCAGAACACAGTTCTAGACTCTAGCAAAACATCAAATCGGAAATGTACTTCGAGTACCGCCTAAGGTCGCAAGTTTTTGACTAATTCAGGACCTTGTTTAGATTAGTCTCTATAAACGATTGCCTTCACAAAACAGCAGAGGAACTCCACTTCTAAATGCTCAGAAGAAGGCGATTCCGCCAAAACGTTAACTTGTGTTTGTTTGTTCAATAAAACACTTACTAACCTCAAGTATTGTTAAACAAGGTTACAGTCAAGATTATCAATTGCAAATGCCGTGGTTGAAGTATAGCCGATCTTGGAAGCTTTTAATTCAGAGCCGTTGGATATCATTATAGTTAGAGCTGTCATTCTTGAAAGAAAATAAGATATTTACTGTGAAAGAACTTGAGATTTCACGATTAATTAGATGTTCTGCACCAGCAAAAAATTGGATAACTTCAGACGTTGTAATATTTTGATGATTCTATGAGGATTGTATAAATATATTGCTTAAGCGATGTTAAAACACTTCTCATTTGCGCGATTGCTGACCACTTAATGTTATGTCAGCCTTGTTGTCTCTACATCATAGTTGGTAGTGGATATGTGTAATATATATTATGCGATGTGGATGACTTACGAATCGCTAGTTATCAAACTAGTTTGTGCGTGCTATTGGTATGACTATCGGAATGTCCATGCTGTTCAGACTCACAGGTTGCTCTGCGACGAAACGATCTTCGTAAAAGCTTTTGGACAACATTTACCAAGCAAGTGGAATAGTGGTTCTAAGTATCCTTCCCATCACTCTTCTTCTGTAGAATAAACATTTCCGAGAACATCCAATGGTCAGAAAGTTCAGTGAACTGGTATTTTTTTCCTTCTGAAGATGTGCTTTCATATTATCCATAAGGAAAGAAAGCAAATTTTTGACAACCACAAAACTTATTCTGTGCAGATATACTGGTTTTCAGCTCTTTATAAACCAAATTTCAGGAGCAAATATTAACAGTATTTTATTGTGTTTCGTGTTAGGGTCTAATATCATAATACAAAGTAGAAAAGAAAAAATTATTCCATTAAATTCTCCATTATAAACTAGATATTACTGTTATTGGTATCCATTCTCATTGAACAAGATCGATCCATGATCCATGAGCGTGATAATCGCGAATGATAGAATGGTAATCGATAATGATAATGATAATTATCGAGCTATTTGAACTGTATTCCAAATATTCCGCAGACGTCGCGTAATACAAAATATTGTGATTTATTCTTAAAAATATGCAACCAATAACAAATTCCATGCATTCGTTTAATATGCGTTGTGAAGTAGGTGCTATTTTGTCCATTATTGACGTATTATTGTATAACAGTATTTCATTTCAATAACTTCATATTCTATCATAAACAAAGGAACATATTCTGGCTAGCGTTGGATGAATGGAAGATTGTAGAATAATAGAGTTTCCGTCAATAAAGCGCGTCTGTATATGACAAGTTCCTTATATAGATACGACGCAGCAAATCCGTTAACAAATCGTCTTTTTCGATGTGTTTTGTTTCTAAATCAGAGTTTATAAGTTGTTTAGTCCGTTTATGGTTAAAAGCATAACATGTAGGTGTCGTGCCTCGTCTTTGCGGCACTAAATGACGTAAAATTTTATTCCATTCTGTATATTGGCATGTGTGTATATTTTAATCGGGCAATAATTTCTCCTAAATTGGCATTTCTGACAAATCAGTTCAATAAGTCGTGCTTATTATTATTTTGTATTTAATTTTATTAATATTATACATTTGATACTAATAATGGTAAACTTACTACTGTTATATTGTGCAAATTCTTTACATTATCTTTATTCCAGACATTAATTTCGACGTTTTTGTGTTGTAAGAAGTTTGACTTAATATTTATTGAAAACTTCAACTAACGAATTTCTACAAATGACAAAGTTTTATATATGTCCTGAATTTGGATCAGACTGTAACGATGGTAGTGAGGAAAAACCTCTTGGAACTCTTTTCCAGGTCGGGCTCTCCCTTCCTCCCTAACACTGCACAATATTTTTGCTTTTTCTTTTTTGGAAAGACTGTTGTTTCCGAGATATTTGCTTGTGTTTTCTAAAAACTTTTTTCAAGGCGATGGTATTATCGAAGAATGCAGGAGAGTTCTTGATACGTACTTTAAATGAGGATGGGTCGAAGACTTGGGAACCTGCATCGAAAGCTGCTATAAAGAAGAATCTGAAAAGGTTGTCATCGTTTCCGAAATTTCTAACATTTTTTTTTAAGCATGCTTATCTGTCGCCAGGTATGAAGCAGAGATGAAAAAAGCTGAAAAAGCGTCTGCGCGGATAAAGGAACAACAATCAGCAACACTTATTGCTATGGAGGAAGCGAAAAAAGTATTTATCTATATAATTCGCATAAGTTTGCATTTATGTCCATGCTACATTTGTTGTTTATATAGTTCTTTGTGTTTATTTCGCAACATTTTCTTCCACAGATAACGTTTTCTTTGGACAAATCATTACCCGAAGCAAGGGTCGTTAAGATTGGTGAGTGTGTGAAATATAGAAATTGTCGCATCCATGTGAAAGCCTGGATACACCGTTTGAGAAGGCAAGGTGCGGTTCTTCTAAATTTTTCTTGTGAGAGTAAAAATGTAACTATAAATTTATAGTATTTCTCTACTATATTAGATTTCTAGGTTTGGATGATTAGACCATATTTCATTGCTTGTATTATAATTTAACCAACACACAAAAATGTTAGTTTCTCAATTTTTCTTATCTAAAGAACGGATCAAAAATATAGGAGTAATAATAGCGAATGTTGTTGTGAAGTAACTAGAATCTGTTTAAAGAGATGTATATTTTGTTATAACTTCTCTATTATTTTGATTTTTATATATCCTGTTCAAGGTAAAGCACTCATGTTCTGGGTTTTACGTGATGGTACTGGTTACTTGCAATGTGTACTAAGTGATGTTTTGGTATGATTTGCAAATAGTTGGTTCTCCAAATAGTTTATGCGTGCTATTGTAAAATTGTCAAAAAGCTCCATTGTAGTGCATGAGCTACGATGCTATCACTCTGAACACGGAAAGCTCAGTGGAGGTTTTTGGAACTATAAGGAATGTTAGTTCTTTGAATAACGTTGTGGATGATTAAATACATTTGAAAATTGCTTAAATGTTATTATTCTGTCTTGGAAGTCCAAATGGTATATAAGACAATTGTCTAGGGTGTTCAGGTTCCTGAAGGTAAACAAGCTCCGGATGGTCATGAATTAGTGGCGGATTACTGGCGACTGGTTGGTACTTCCCCTCCTGGAGGCATTGATAACGTTCTTAATGAGGAAGCGGGCGTTGACGTTATGCTTGACAATCGGTTTGTTTTAGCTTGCCATGATATCATCATAACTTAGAATACTTGGCTAAATTTCACAGAGAACCAGTCCTCATAAAATTTCTATTCTCTATTCCTTTAATAATAACGTTTTTGTCATGATCTGTATTATTATATTATTATAAGTTACTACTGTCTTGTCTAGTCATCTCGTCATACGTGGTGAGAATACATCACGAATATTGCGTTTACGAGCAGCAACCACACGTGCTATGCGTGAACATTTCTACCATACTGGTTACACGGAAGTCTTCCCACCAACTTTAGTACAAACACAGGTGCATTCTTTGTTATTGTTCTAAAATTTCTTCTTCAAGTAGCGCTGAATATCTAACGTTGCACCATGCGGAATGTCTATTTTGAAAGGTGGAAGGTGGATCGACCCTGTTTGCTCTTGATTACTTTGGTGAGCAGTCATACTTAACACAATCTTCGCAATTATACCTTGAGACTTGCATCACATCATTAGGTGACGTTTACTGCATCGCTCAGTCCTATCGGTTAGTTTTTTCACAATAATCACTTAATCATTTTTCTAATCATTTATTAAAAACCTAAGAAAACCAAGTACATTTATTTTAAATCGCTTTCCTACCATCATGTAATAATATGTATAAAAGAACATGGTTCTGTTTCTTCGTATTTATGTGAAGCTGATTTTTCATCCCTTAGTGCTGAGAAATCACGTACACGTCGACATCTTGCTGAGTACTCGCACGTGGAAGCTGAATGCCCTTTCATTACTTTTGACGAACTTATGAGTCGTATTGAGAGTATAGTGTGTGACACCGTTGATCGATTGCTTTCAGAACCAGTTATGAAAGAAATTATTGATAATCTCAACCCGGTATGTTTTCAGTGTCTGTAATTTATGTGGAACACGCCACATGTTTTATCTTCGTTTCCCAATGATATATTTAGATTTCTTTTCAAGGAAATTAAATTATGTACCAGTGAATTCAGCAATTCAAATCACCACAACGACCATTCCGTCGGATGACATACTCTGAAGCCATAGAGTGGTTGATAGAGCATAATATTCTTAACGAACATGGTGAAAAATTTGTTCATGGTGAAGACATTACTGAGGCTGCTGAGAGAAAAATGACTGATGCAATTGGTGTGGTAAGAACGTTTTAAGTACTTCGAAAATTTATAGGAGACTTTGTACTTAAACTCTTATTGTAGCCAATATTGCTCAACAAATTTCCTGCTACTTTGAAGTCGTTCTACATGTCACGTTGCGAGTGTGACAACACTCTCACTGAGTCAGTTGATCTTTTAGTACCTGGTAGGAGCTGCTCAGCTATTGAAAAATTTGGAACTCTATTTAGCTGTCTCACAATCCCTCACAATTGCAGTTTATATGTTCTCAATTATCTTCCGAGATGGACCACTAGATTGAGTACTGAATTCACTTTAGGAGTTGGTGAAATCGTTGGTGGATCCATGCGTATATGGCGAGAAAATGACCTTCGCATGGCATTCGAAAATGCTGGAATAGATCCACAAAACTATTTCTGGTTAGAATTCCCTCCATTCTATTTCAAAATTTCCGTTTTTTTTTTACAAGTAAACCCACTTTTCTCAGGTATCTTGATCAACGGAAGTATGGATCAGTACCACACGGTGGATATGGATTAGGACTAGAAAGATTTATTTGTTGGTTAGCTAACGTCCATCATATTAGAGATGTCTGCTTATATCCCAGATTCATTGGACGATGTGCACCCTGATTATCAATACAGTCTTCAGAAGATAAAAAATGGTGTTCTATGGATTTTAAAGTGAATAGTTTCGTTTCCGGTGTGCATTTGCTATAATTGGTTTTAAATCCTCAAGACAAAGTGAAATTTATGAATGACAACTGTGTTTGTACAATATCCAAAAATACATTAGAAAATATAATTGCGATTTATTAAGTCAACCTGATCATTTGTTCTGAAGTGTTAAATATGTATGGTAAGTATACAAGTATGGTACCTCTTGTTTGTACATTGACAATGTGTGTACCTTTGATGAAGTAACATTAAGTTGATTCTCGTTATGCAACTGCTTTCACTTGTTACATTAATCCGAGATGAATGCTTTTGTAGCGTGAATTTAAAAGCGCCTCCATTCTAGGTATACATATGATTTCCCAGTGTCTTCCTATTTACGCGAGAAACTATGTCCTTGTCAGTCCAGTGATTATGTTAATAAGCCAGGAAGTCATTGCGGTAGTATTTCTGTAGCCACAGGTCAACACTTATGTCGCATGTTCTTGTAAAAGCGAACATTGATTGCCCCAATTTACACATGGAACTATTAGACATATCTGCTGCACTAGTCTTTTACAGAGAAGTTAAGTAACTCACGTGTATGTAATGCGTGACGAACAATCGTGAAGTGATTTTGATGGATGGGATTTTCACTGTCGTATATCCATAGAACTACGCACCCCCAATAATCGAAGTTTGTGTGATATTTTACATTTATTCTGTCTTACAATGAGTATTAAGTATTCCTACTTGATTAGTCCTAAGTTCCCATTTCGAATTTACTAATTGATTCACTCAGAAACGTATAAGATCGAAAAGCACAAACATGATGTTAAGCCTCATCCGATACAATCTGATAGGATAATCTGATAATTGTTCATAAAAACTGCATTTTCGAAGCATTTAATGCTTTTTTCCAGCCATAATCACTTTTCCAACTATGTCGACAACTACCAGGTAGCTATGTTTGACCAGCACTAAATTACCGAAAAAAATAGACATGTTATTTTCAAAAAACAGGTTGCTGATTTCACAGAACAAGCCGCGCACGTGGATTTGATGAAAACCAAACTAACCGATCCATGATATCCCGAAAAGCATTGAAACATGAGACTCAGCAAATAAATACACAAGTTTTATTTTTGTCTATTGATCTAAAGAGTAAATTCCTTTCCCTTCTCCTCGTACAGCTTCGCAAGATCCTTAGGACACGTATGCATGTACCCGGTTCCTGCATCGCATATTTCCTTCATATGTTTGTAAGGATCGTAATTCCTTGAAAACAAATAATCATAACGTAGTAAATGAGAAATAAAATCTTGGGTAAAAACATCACTGTCCAATATTTAAATAATTAAGAACATTCTAAATACATTTTATTTCCCACTTTTATTTTCACTGCTAGAAAACTCTAGACAAGAAGCTGCAATCTGCACTATCTCATTACTATAGAAGAAGACGTAAATTATTTTTTGTTAATAATAACGAGAAATTAATAACCCTGCCGAGAATTCAACGAACGATCCTATTAATTGTAACTAAGTGATGCTTTATTCTACTTCAGGGTGATGAATACGAACACATTCCCAGTAAATATATATAATGAGCAGTCATCTTGTAAACATTGGGTGCAATACATCAGAGCCAGATGAAATATGATTGTAAGTACTATAATACGAAGAAATACTTGTTTGCCGCGAATGAAAATCAGAGACACTAAGGGGGTATTCTAAAAAATTCCACACAAACTCACTTGTAGAACTCTTCGTATTTTCTATGCCGAGGCCATACATAAAATACATTGAATGCAATCGTTGAACTCACAGCAGCAATGAACGCAAAAGCGATACCTTTACGAGCGTAGTTATGGATCATCCCACGCATCAAAAATGGAGGCGCCATCTTTATGCTGAAAGTCAGTCCTGAACAATGAACGAAGAGGAGAAAAACGCCTGTACTAACATTTATATTTTAAACGAAACATGCGACATGGATTAAAAATGTCACTATCCAGAACGTACTACTAAGTAAAGAAGGCAATAGTCCAAGCAACAACCGAACTATACTGCCCAGTCAAGCAGAATGTAAATTAAACTGGAACCGTGACCATCTCATTGTCTTGAAGCGCCATCAGAACGTGCCATTCGCCGTGGAGCACAGTTGTGTGGTTGCGCATTTTTCACATCCAGCACATTTTATTTTAATAAGCATTAACTTTTTTAAATCTCTTTCTTCATCGATATATTTCAATCCCAGTAGCTTTTATAAATCATGAATATGAATCACGTACCTTTTTTCTTTGTATATATAATTATATATGATATTTACATGTATGTGAGTAAAACTTAGGAGCTTTGAAGTTAATACATGTGTGTGAGGATTCATAGCCAGTCATGCTGTTATTTTCCGAATGTTCCCTCCTGTCATGACATTGCTTTTATTTGATCGCCTGATTTTATTTTTGTTTTGGTAGTGGTGTCGCACTATTTTAGGTACACGTGAACAAAAATGAGTAAGAAACGAAATGAAGAAAAGAGTGTTAAGGTGAAACGAAAGCCGAACCATAAAATGATAAAGAATAAACATACGTTTAAAGGTTCTAACCATAGTTTGAACCCAGGTAGATTCCACATCTTTGTTTTCTGCATAATTCTATTCAATTAATCATTTAATTACTTTGCTAGAACTCTGTAATGAATCTGAATACTATGTATCATTTCACTAGTTATGTGTGCGCTCAAGGAATTTCGATGCATTCGTTTTTTGAACTCTTCTTAATTTTTCTCAATATTTTCTAAGCATATCAATCGTAACATGTTAAAAATTACTTCCACGGTGATTTTTCAAATATGGTCCTTGAGCGCGCGTAATGTGGAACAAAAAGAAATAGAAAGGGAAAGCTGGAAAACCGTCTTATTATTATAGCGTGATTTCAGATCGACCTAAAGATGCGAAAAGTTCACATCTTCGTTCTAAGGCAACAATTAATCGGTTGCGAATGTATAAAAGTTTCAAGGCCATTCGGTGATTTCATGTAGTTTGCGGACTTCTAAATTTGTTGCTTATATTAATCGAAAACAGTTTTCAATCAGTATTATAACAACCTTGGCTTGTAGAGACAAGAATGGTAGAGTACTCAAAGCCGCACCATTCCAAGATTGGTTGAAGTCTGGCACTGTCGCAAGAGTAGAGCCTAACAGAAAATGGTTTGGTACGATATAAAGCAAAATTTTTGCTGCTATTGTAATAGATTGATTGGTTTTTCAACATATTATTCTTACTCAGGCAATACTAGAATAGTGGGACAGGACCAACTGCAAAAGTTCCAGGAGAATTTAGGAAAAGTTTTAAAAGATCCTTTTCAGGTGTGTATCTTTTGGCTTTGACTATTGCGTTTAATTTGATAACATATATGTTCTCGTATTTCTATTCTAGGTTGTAATGAAACAAACTAAACTTCCCATTAGTTTGCTGCAAGAGAAAACTAAGGTGATCATGCATTAATTAGTAGAAAATGAGTTTAAGTACTTTACTTCTGAACGGTAGCGATGGATAAACGTAAATTTTAGTGTTTAGCAACGAAGGGTTCATGTTCTTGATACGGAGTCTTTCGAGTACGCATTTGGGAAAAAGGCACAAAGAAAAAAGCCACGATTGTCATGTGGAACGCTAGAAGTACGACTTTTGATCAACATGTCGTTAGTAGTCAAATCGTCAAATACCTTCAGGAAATTGTCACGTTTGTTGACAAACGCGAACAAACATACAGTGCATCAAGAGATCGCGATCTTCAATTAGATGAGCGTGACCTTGTTCGTGAAGAAAATCCAAATCCATTATTTCGTGCAGGGCAAAGTAATCGAGTTTGGGGCGAGCTCTATAAGGTGTTTTGTATTTGTTATATCATTTACATTTGCTGAGAAGTTCGTCTATCAACTAAAAGATATGCGACAATGGAAAATTTAAGATTTATCACATTTAATAAGTTCTTTCATTTCAAGTCACGATTTATATTTGAAATTTATGCTAGGTGTTGGATTCTTCGGACGTTGTAGTAGAAGTTATTGACGCTCGAGATCCTATGGGCACACGTTGTCATCATGTTGAAGATTTTCTGCGAAAAGAAAAACCATATAAACATTTGGTAATAGTTATCAACAAGGTGGATCTTGTACCTACTTGGGTTACAGTAAGTTCTTTGAAGTGGATATATAGTACAATCATATATTTTATAACTCTTAATGTTCACTCTTGTTTAAGCGTAAGTGGATTGGGGAATTTTCAAAAATATTGCCTACCATAGCTTTCCATGCATCAATTCAGCACTCGTTTGGAAAAGGATCTTTAATTAATTTATTACGCCAGTATGCTAAACTTCACAAAGATAAACAGCAGGTGACTATAATAATGATGATTTTCAGTTGATTGTTACCTTTTTTGGTTGATTTCTGAAATAAAAGCTTTGTCATTATTTAGTCAAGGCGTCTTATAAGTACATGCATGAATACTAGAGGATAAAGTTGTAAATGTTTTAAGTGTGAGATCTTTTCAAGCAGGTGTCAAGAAACGATATAAATCTAGTAAATTTGGGTGCCCATTTATAATGGAATATATAACAACAACAGTTTTTTTCTTCACATTTTAAACACCTCTAAGTTGTTGGAATACTACCTTGCTTCCTTGTGTCATGGTTCCAATTTTCTATCAAAGCTTCTGTTGATTTCATTGTGACTTAATATTTCTCAAACATTTGACTAATCTGAACACATGTGTTTGTTATATGCTGACACTTGTATACAATTCTTCTTCCTGCATAGACTATGCAGCTTTTATCTAGCTGAACAAATATAAACAAAGTAAAGTTTAGCTGCATAGTCGAATGTAATGTGCTTTGCTTTCATTCTTACAATTAGCCAATATTTTTTTTAATCCTCGATACATTATTTGATGTTCTCCGTATAGTGGAAATTTATATTTTTAGGAAAATTCAAGGATGATAAAGTCTGAATTTCGATCGAAATATGAACATTTTTTCAATAATGTGGAAAAGTGTTGCAAATGCTATCCGTTTATTGGCACAGATATTTTCAACTACATTGTGAACGCACATTGTTGCAAATTTAATGAAATTATTTCTCATTAAGGTTGATTGTTCCAATCTGAAATTTTGAACAGAAAAGTAAAACTTTAAAACCTTCGACACAATTGTTACCTTTTAACATTTATTGGTGAGTCGATTTTCGATGTTATAACCCGTAACAAACATCGCGCTTGTCTATGCGATTTTTATAATACTGATCTGTTTGTCGAGAAAGAAAGTTGTAACTTCCCGCAGGTTTGGTAGTGATAATACATATAATAATTATGTTTCGATCTACTGAGTGTCTAGATACTCTTCAATTCAAATGTAAAATATGGGTATCGCATAAGAATATGGTACTAATATGAAATTATCAAGCAGATGGAGAATGGTGGTGATTAAATTCCTGAAAAAAAAGTAGTTCTTGCAATTGAGTATCTCAAAGTTGCAGATCGCCTTTATTATTTTTTTTCGTGAATTTAATCGATTTGAAAAATTCCCATCGTTTGAAATTCTGTAATTGCTTTTTAAATATTTTTATAGCAATTTAGCAGTTGTCTTTAAGCAGTTTTTCATTCATAGCTTCATATATCTGACTCCAGCAATATTGTAATGTAGAAATCATAAATAGTTATATATTTCTCTCAACATCGGTAAAGAAACTGATTTTTACATGAGCTCAGGTTTTCCTAATCATAATTTTGCTTACAAATGCACATCTTAACGCACACAGAATTTTTTCACTGCTTCGGGTTTTTCCGACATTAACACTTAGCCAATGTTTCGCGTAGCGATCGAGTGATACCGCATTTTCATCTATGTTTTCTGGTTCCATGAAACCTTGTTATCTTTACGAAAAGCATGTTTCGTATTTTCTAATACTTCATACATGAAAAAATCGAAAATTATACAATGTAGTGCTTTTGTGAAGGGGGTTAGTGAGTACGCGATTACGGCCATATAGCTGCGATTGATTACTAGGGAGCAGACGAACTAAAGCCATCACAAATTGAAAGATAAGTTTTGCAACACGTTCTTTCTAAATCGTTCAATTTCAGGATCAAATTAAATGGTTCTAATGCTGCAGTGTTAATCAATGTATTCCTTACTTTGAATTCTTAACTAACATTTATAAACTCTACACATATGATCTTACTGCATCATTATCATGGTATTGATCATTATTGCAATGCAAAGCAATAATGGGAGAATTAAGTTTCATATTAATATCTGTACTGTAGTGGAGTAATATATACCAATATAGTTTGACATACGAGAGTTTCTACTTCAATTTAAATCATTGAAAGTTTCATCTTTACTTCTAATATCATACATATTATGTTTCCGCGTGATGAACTGGACGAAATATTAGATTCTAAGTCCGATGAAACGTGCGATGCATTTAACGTTCGTTTATTTAACATGTCATCTGTCTGAGATGGGTTAAAAATTGCGCTTGCTGTTAATATCGCTTTAATTGTAATACGAAAAGCAAATACCATCATTTCTTTTTAATTTTCGCCACTAATTTCGAATTTATTTTAATTTTGCACTAAGTAGAAAAATATGACCTAGTGATCTCCATAACGTCGGTATTTGACTACATGACCACCTATGCAGCCACTCTGGACGTTCATATCTCCATGAGTCTTGGTCGTAGTTCAATATTAATTTGAAGTATAATTTCTGAGCAACATTTTTTTACCAAATCGTTTTTCAGCATCTTGACTTTAACTCCTACATTTTTATTCCTCACTGATATTATAACTCTGATATATTTCAATTTCATTTATTTTTATCATCTGCACAATATATTAGAATCAACCAGAAAATTTTGGTGATACTTTTTTCTGTGTTCTCTTATATTTGTAATATAATGGTGTATGTACTTCTCTACATAGTATAGTTGATTTCACTTGCGTTGATTTATATCACGGATGTAAAAGGTGTTTTCAACAACAACAACATTCTATGGATTTTGTTCGGTTTGATTTTTCTCTGGATAGTGTTCATTGTTCATCTTGAGCCTTTTCATTTCTTACTATTATGAATCGTATAATCACTGTGGCTTCTAGAAATATGGGTTTATCTTGTAAAGTTTGAAGACAAGCAAAAGTGAAAGTTATGTTTGAATTTTGCTCATTTCTGTTTTTTGCTTCTAAATTTCTTCATTATTCTCCATAGCTACAATGTAGTTGTTACATTTTGACGATATGATAATGGAGTATTAATCTCACACATATGTGAATCTAGAAAAGAACTAATGTCAGGACTGTATATAACAGTCATTGTTAACTGCGATATTATAAAAACTGTAAATTGTCAGTTTGACACAAAAATGTTGTAGTGCTCCTTTGTGTTCAATGTGATATTATACTGATTGAAGTTTTCTCTATACATTGAATTCGGCTAAGATTCAGATCACTCGTTATCGTGTCAATGCTGTTTATTATACCTATATTTATTTGTCGACGTGTAGGAAATCGTAGGCATAGGGAACTGCAACGAGCCTACTTACACTATTTCAAGCGTGCTTATCACTGTGGTACTTACGCCACTGCACCACTGGCCCCGAAATTTAGCCATGAATAAAGAATAAAACGCTGAAGAAACGTTTTTCAGTAAATAACAGTGAGAAAGCACTGTCCAACAAGTTTTAATGATTTAAAGTTGCTACTATAATGAGATATTGATTTGAATATCTATATTTGAACATCGACATGTGGTCGTAATTTTGAATTTCTTAGGATGAATTTTCACCACGAGTATTTGTGTCAAATCTCTTACTATTCAGATTAGTGTCGGCTTTATCGGATATCCAAACGTTGGGAAATCCTCCATTATTAATACTTTACGAAGAAAAAAAGTGTGCAAGACTGCACCAATAGCAGGCGAAACTAAGGTTATATTTAAGTTCAAACAATTATAATTTTTAATGTAATTTATGTAAGTCATTTTTATGTGATTTTGGTTCTCCGTTTAGTAGAGCATTTTCATCAGTTTGAATATCTATGTTCCAATCTCACTCGTATTTCGACAAATTAACCAGTAGTTCTTCATTTTTTAATTAATTAGAATTTAATTCAATTTGTCTTGATTTTAGGTATGGCAATATGTCATGCTTATGCGTCGAATTTATATGATTGACTGCCCTGGTGTGGTATATCCGCAAGGGGATTCTGAAACACAAATCATACTTAAAGGAGTCGTAAGTTGCCTTAATGACATTCCTTCACAAAGAAGATAATCAGGAATCAGGAGACTTTATTAATAAGAGTAAAGTACTGTTTGCTAACGTACCTTTACCTTTATTCCCGGTCCTATCGCTCAATTCTGTTCCTAAGTATTTATTATAATAGAGAGATAATGTCGGTGGTAATGAAGTAAATGAATTTTTACCGAGGTAGATGTTGCTCTTCTTGTTAGCTTTGTTTTCAATTTTAGAGATGGTATAGGTTTTAGTTCTGTGGATTGAATTTTGAAGTAAAAATTTCCAAATGCTTTGTCTTTTACTCGATTTAAAATTGCTAAAAAAAAGTGTTTACACTGGGAATTGGATATCGGATTGTTGGATTTGCAAGGACACCTCAGCCTCTATCCACATATTGTTTCTTGAATGGACTCAATTTATATAGTATTTTTTTTTTAGTGGGGTGCTTAACATGTGTAAGAAATAGAATATTTTCAAGTTATTAACAGCAATTGTTAGACGGTGTAGTCCTGGGGTGTAAGTCAAAACAAGCTAAGCGTTGCTGTCGAACAATCCATGTTGCGGCATTCGTCTACGCTGCTGGCTCAACATGATGTTGTGAAGATGGTTGAATGCTAGCCAGATCTATACAATGGCCTCATGAAGTAAGTACTGTTCGTCTTACCCAGGTTCTGGTACCAATTTACCATCCTTGTCTGTGGGCGGCAGCGAACTGATTTGTGCAGGCTTGTTAATGTGGCAGCTCGACCACTGCCATTGCGTTTGTTAGAGTATGCTGAACTAGGATTAATTAGACTAAATTTATTGCGAGTTGTTTCACGCGTGCAAAAATGTTTTCAGGTTCGTGTTGAGAATGTGAAAGATCCTGAAAATCATGTGCAAGGTGTGCTTGATCGCGTGAAATTTGAGCATTTGAGAAATCACTATGGAATTGACGAATGGAAAAATGTTGAAGACTTCATGACAAAAATTGCCATAAAACAAGGACGTCTTCTAAAAGTTGGCTATGTCATTCTACCATTCGTTCTCGCCATCAGTATTCAGTATTACTTCAATTGTTCCTCATCATTGGACTCGTTTAGGGAGGAGAGCCTGATATTACCGCTATTGCAAAGTGTGTTCTTAACGATTTTCAACGCGGTAAACTACCGTATTTTGCAGTTCCTCCGAATTGTGTCGAGAGCCTCAACAAAGATTATGGTGTTGGTATACTTTTCAGTTTTCATTTCAGGAAGTACTAGATAAGATTTTTAATTGAATGAAGTTAGGCCACATTGTTCCGAAAAATCAAAACAACGAATGAGTGCTAAAATGCTAGTATTTGTATCTTTTATCGACTTAAGGTTGTTATGAAGCAAGCATGTCCAACGAATGATGTGTGTCTTTCTGATGCCAGAAATGAGTTTGACCCAGAAAAAGATAATAATGAGATGGATTCCACAAGTTTAAGCGGTGCTGATTGTGATGAAGCTGTAGAAGAGGTGAAATTTCCTGTGTCGTATTCTGTATATCTTTTTTTCAAATTTAAATTATTATTGTTCTGCTTTTTCAGACTTTTTGAGGTAATCTTTTATTTTCTACCAAAATATGTGAGACTATAATGAGAATTGTAACTGTCGATTAGTAACTACAGGCCGATGATGATCTGACAGACGTCGGTTCACTGTGTTCTGGTCTTTCTGACTTGTCTGGAGTTAGTGACTTAGACGAGCATTTCGATGATTCTCGTTCCGATGAAGAAAATGAAGTCAGTGATGTCGAAATTTTTTGAGATCAAACTTTTTAAATAATAGTTTTGTCAAAGAACAAGACGAGCGAGGGAGCAAGGATGAAAGGAAAACGGTCAAGAGGTATTCGAGCTGGAAGAAAGCATGGCAATAAGAGATTATTAGGTGCCAAAACAGTAGAGGAAACGGGGGCACAGGTATCTTTATTGGGCGATTTTACGTTGTGCATTGAAACGTGCTATTAAAAAATTGCTTTTGAGAGTTCTTCGCAACTGGTTGAATTTGAGGCCAAAGATTTAAATTCTATGAAAAATATGTTGTGGCGTAAGAAGTTGCGTAAGAAACGAAAAATAAAGCATCAGCAGTAATTATTTGATTTGTTGTTTCTTTTGTGTCAATGGATTTTTTAATTGTTTAGATTGTCCATTATGCACTATTGAATTGTTGGCTGTTTCGACTTGTAAAATTCTTGTTATTACACAGTGTTTTTGTTAATTGAATTTTTGAGGTGTATTCGGAAAATTGGAGTGTTTTTTTTACGATGAATAAAGTACTGTTTGCCAATAGTATTTGAAGTGTAAGTGGTTCAAATCCATCTATTCAATAAATAGTCATCTAACTTACTGTTAATGAAAGATTATTTTCCGGATTTGTTAATTATCATAACAAGCATTGTAATGGATGATGCTGCAACTGCTTGCGAAGGTGAGTCATCATATGATCTATGCAGTGCATTTCATAATACTCAAGAGAATAACATTATTTCTGTCATTGATGTTTGAAGTTGTGGATATTGAAGCATGTTTTGCTTACTATTTTCATCATAACTATTTGTTTGTCACTTTTTGTACTACATTCTCTCTCAATCGTCTAATACGACTATAAAACACATATCCTGGATTGATTTTTTAATGATATTGTGAAATACGCGTATTTCTCACATATTCCGTGCCTTAACTAATGAGTTTGCCAGCAGTTGACCAAATTAATTAATTTCTGGGTGCTTCATTACCATTAGAACGTAAGGAAAATCAAAGCACACTTATTTCTTTATCTTTCCTATGAGTTCATTTTCTATCAAAAATGATGAGCTATAATTGATACTGTTCTGTGCTACCCTTAAAACTTGGAACCTCAATCGGTTTTCTTTGCTTTTGTGGCTTTTCTTTTCATTTCTTGTTTCTTAGAAAAATTGCTCTATGAATTTGTTTTCAGACTTGAAATTCTTTGAAAGAAGATTAACAGAAGTGATTTCACACATGGGTCCAAGGTGTACCCGTTGGAGAAGTAAGTTTTTTCTTATCAGCTTTTAATTTCTGCGCACACATTTTTAATTATAATAGCTAAGCTCGTCTTTGAATTTCAAGAAATGTTTTAATGTCGCATTTCTTTTTTGTTTTCGATTGTGTTAATTCTTGAGAACCTTTTATTTTATTTTATTTTATTTTATTTTATTTTTTGATATAAGGCAAAGATTGTTTCAGATGGTTCTTTTTGTTGCGTATTTCAATTTAGGAATGCAATAACTTCTGCTTAGTTTTTTTTTCCATTTATACTTCCTCTTGCTCACCGTATCGCAAGCTCAAATTCAGATTTTTGGATTTAAAATATGCAGGTATAACACAAGTGGTAAACTAAGTATGTGTCGAGAT
>KN716850.1:44706-59338 GCA_000816705.1 Dictyocaulus viviparus | reverse complement strand
ATTACATCCAGCTAAGCTGATAGCGAGATAATCAGATATGTGAATATTCGTTTTGATTCTATTGAAAAATTAGCCTTTGAAATGGAATATATGTTGAAAGTTCAACTCTTCAGAATCGCTTTAGCCTCTCTCCTCCCCTTGGGCGATACGCCGGTAATCCATCTATTTCGTAAGATATCGATTATTTTACAAACTTTATTTTTACATAACAAATGAACAAAAAATAAGCACTGTCATTATTTCATAGATAAAGCTCTATTGATATACTAACTATAGAATGTTTTCAATAAGAAAATATAGTGAAAAATGCCTAAAACAACGGTACATTCAATGTGGAGTGAAAAAAAACTAAGATATTCATTGATATTATGCAAATTATGTTAAATGCCTCAAGTTAACTCCCTTCTATGGAATCGATGCTGCTCCTTTTCAGTTAGGCAATAATCTCATACCATTTCATTAATGCTGCAACGATGACAGATTTGATCTGCCTGAGGATCGTCCGCAGACCGTTCACGCAACTCTGCGACACTTCCTGTCATTGCACTTCACATAATTTGCGTACGATCCGTTTGCATACCAAGCTTCCACCTTTCCGGTGTCTCTACAGTGATGCTCTAAGGGCGTCAGTAGAACTGACATGGTGAGGATTGGTTCACCTCAACTCACTTCATAAGCTAGATATATGTGGTTCATGGGTCACAAATTAATGAACGTCAAAGCTTTTCTTCGAATTTGTTTTGATAATGTTAACAGTTATTCAACGTTTTCTACATGTACATTTATTTCACGACCGCCTTTTGCACGTATTCTTCACAACGAATGGATCAACCTATATGCATTGGGTGCGTATTGATTAGTAGGACCTTCTTACCGTTAGTACTACATTTCGATAATCGTCCCTAGCAATAAACTAATTACGTTGTTTTCTTTTACTAATTCACATGTGAAGACACTTGAATGAAAATATTATTCGTTTCTTACTACGTATCACCAATGTAAACTTGATCGAAAATTCGTAAACATCCATTGGGATGAAACGATCGTTGTCGATGTCGCTGTTGTTTTCTTTCCTCAAACAAATAATCCCATTGAAATGCTCGTCCACTTTGTAGAGTAGGTCTGTAGTAAAGTTTATTAAACACGTAAACAAAAACACGCCAATGTAGACAACACGCTTTCACTAAGAACGCAGAAAAAAGTAACTGAATGTCATAAATCGTCATTTTCATTTCAGTGGAACGGACGTCTTACAAATGTGTTCTTTTCGGTCTAGACATACAGTAACCCACTAAGCATCTTCATTATGCAATGAAGGAATGAATAGAAGCGCCCATTTTGCTGACGCCTATTTGTGAATCACAGTGATTGGTATGTTTCCTGACACTACATAGAATCATTCACAAGTAACAAATTTTTGAAGACATGGTAAAGAAAAACAATAACACTGATAGCCAGAATAGATGTTTCCCTTAGGCAACGATGGTACGATCATAAATTGTTTCTCAGTAAATTGAAATAAGCTGCTGCTTTGATTGATCCCTACCGCGGGACACTTCTACGCATTCGTGTTGAACATGATGTCATTGAGATGAATTGAATGCGATCTGGTATATGCAGTGACTTCAGTCTATCCCTCGTTACCAAGTAATTGCTGTTTACTCTACTCAAAGTATTCTGGTACTAATTTAACCCCAAGAGATAACGAGCTTGGTAGGCTGGAGGAGGCCACAAAGCTGATTGCGTGTTACTGTGACATCTCCTCCAGTGTGTCTCTGCGCACCCTAAATCATTCCTTAGTACTACCGATTATGCAATAGGTAATAGTGCGCTCTTTTCTAACTAGCTAGACTTTTGTAAACTTTAAAAGCAATAACGATGAGTTATGAGGAAAATTGAAGGCGTAACTCACATCAAATTCATCCGAACTGACACATCACATTCCCCATCTTTAGAAAGTAACCATAAACCTTCTAGTTGTAGTTTCTTTTGTTTAACATCTTTAGGTAAATGCAAGATTTCAGGCGCATTTCTGGAATCGCTTCTGAACCAATCAACGCTGGCCATCCGTCTGGAAACTATTTCATTATGCCACAGAAAAACATAGATATGACGTATAAGCTTAAAAAGAAGAAATAGGGTTTTCTAATCCTAAGATGTTCCAAGCATTCATCTTCGTCAAGATATCGTGACAGTAATGACGAAAATGAGTGTTTCATAGACTGACCACATATGAGGTTATTATTATGTCAGTGTTTCTTATCCTGTCTAGTTATTCTATTCTGAATCTATCTAGAGGAATGGAAAGTTTGATCTACATGGAAACGGATGCCAATCGATGTATCACTGCGGCATATGGTATGAAGGTGTTCATTGTAAATAATAGTGTAGTACATTTATAATAGCATAAGTACGTACTAATTGCACAGGTTGACATACCAATCTTCAGAAGAAATCGCTAGTGTAATCAGTCAGATTTTTTAATTTTCTAGGTAAAGTAAAAATAATTGAATTTGCATTCTTTGCTTACGGTGACTAGTCACTAGAGAGTAAACTATATGAGTAATCTGTATTTTTCAAAAATTGATCAAATTCTTGGATTAAGGACTCCCTAGAGAACTGAAGGAATCGATCAGCCTGAAGCGAGCAATCTATTTGCCTCATACTACGAGCACCTCGGCAATGCATTCGGTAGCGCATCAGATCGGATTTATGCGTGATGTGGTTGGAATTCAGCTGAGGCTCCTAGTTGCGTGACTAACTCAACTGATTAAGAAATCAAAATCACATCGGTGTAATCTGACGTAGCCGTGAAGAAAACAACTATTTTGAAAATTCTTTAAATTTTGTTTATTAAATGCAGCACCTCTTATTAAATGAGTTATCCATCACGACTGCGATATAATATTAGACAAATATCACAAATGAGGCGGAATAAGATGATCAATAGATAGTTTGATTGTTGATACTTGACCAATTTGATTTGCGTCGTGTAGAAGACCTCATAATGAATCATGGAGGTGATTACATGCAAATCGAATCGCATCAATGAGTCTCATGATAATATCAGGTCATTACTGATCCCTCTACTAGAAAATTACTACCATTTTAACAGTGTTCAAAGGATGAGTGACTTGATTTGTGACTGAGGTACGACTCAAACCTACTACGCAACGTACTACTATTGCACCAGAAAGATTCTTTAGATATTAAGATAATTTAGCCAAGAAAAAAATCACAGCTTAACTCACTCAGGTGCCAAACGAACGCATAGGTACCATCGTGGAGAATTACACGTGTAGGTAAGGGCAGTATTGGCCGATGTAAAATGGTTGGTCAGAATATGAGCACTCTGAAATAAATTGCCAAATTAGAAAACAATAACGTTGCTCAACAAAAACTTTTTATTGACATGAAATAAGTTGAAGGATAATGAGGTTGAGGTTATGATCAAAGTCAATCAATCAATGTTTGTACGATCAACAAGCCATTCGAGTTTACCGCGAACCGTGAATGCTCATAAAATCTGCACCACGACTTACAACGAGGTACAGTTTTGAGTGACGTCAACACGCTTTTACTATACATACAAGAAGAATGAGGCATTGTTTTATCTCAACGGTGTCGAACCATGATCAACTATCTGGTAACGCCGCAGTCAACCTACCGCTGCTTATGCTTTATCTGATGTTTTACTGAGTGAAAAGAATCATATTGATTGAATAGCGTACTTGTTGCAACAGTCTTGATCCTAAGTGGTTAGAACGACCAAGAACGAAAAACGATGAAGAGTCGATCACCCTCGATGTTCTATCAGCCTAGAAAAATTTTTTTCAATCGAGTGCAATTCTTGAATACGTACACAGGTGGATCGTCGTAGATCACAATTTATAGGCATGTTCAGGGATTTTTCCTAATTTGAATTCTTCTGAATTGTTTATTTTCAATGAGTAAAACTTTGTCCTGCTTCCAGAAAACAATGAAAATCTTATAAGAATCGTAAAAATCAATAGGCTAGGGTTTCTAAGTCAATTGTAAAACCCAGAACATCAGGCAGGACTCTAAACCGGCTCTATAGATGTCCAGCCTAATGTGTTACCACTTGCACTATCACGTCCCGACCCTCGTATTGCGACCACTAATGCATATAAGCAGGTTCGAGTACCGCTAGAGGTTTTAAGTTTTGCGATTAACACAGCATCATTAATGATATGAGGTCACCAATATGACCTCACATAGTAGGTAGAGAATAATTATAGTATGAACTTTTTTGAAACGCACTTTGTGAAGTTAACACCTCAAAAAACCTCTAATGAGGAACGAGATTATTCTAAATTCTACAGTTGTATCCCAAAGCTTTATTGTTTACTCACAAATTTCATATGTATTAATCTTTTACTGAAATTTTCTTTGTGGTTGTCATCATGATAGTTCCCTAGAAAAATTTCAACATGAACTACGATGATGGCTGGCGTCCACGTGTTCATCCTGAGACGTTCTTTTGATTTCGTTCCTCAATCGCGAGTCAAAAATTCTTTGGAAGCTCTCCAAGGATCAAAAAATTATGATATCCTAAATAACTTTACACCTCTGGTCGATTTCCTATGATTTTTTTTAATCTTCTGCCATTACACCGCTGATCATCACTTCTTTTCCTCATGTAACTCATCTGAGTTCTTCAAGCTCTATTGAGCAGATTCGTTATGAAAATATGCAAACGGTAATAAAAGTACAATTAGTATCAATATTTTTTTCTTACCATATCTTCCATTGTTGGTACTAACAAGCCATGACGTGCATAAGGTTCGAGGTTGTTTAGAGTATAAAGCTTCCTGAAGCAAAAAAAAATTCAATAAACTTCAATATAAAATTATCACTGACAGATTTGAAGGATTATTCTTTAACTGTTTCACATTGCTATGAAAAATATAACAAACAAATATAGAAGGAAACCTAAGATAAAAACGAATCAACAAAATATCACGTGAATTTTGTAAACAAAACTGAAAACAAAAAGCTGTGACGTCAACTGATAAACAACTAAATAACAAAACAAACAAAAGCTTTAAAAGACCCTATTTTACGATATTTAACTTTCTTAGATATTTATAGCAAAATATATTTACATATATTTATTTGCTAAACCTCATAAGCTAAAAAGTTTTATTGATCGTTTTCTTAAAATTTTATTATACATGGCTTTTATAAATATAATCTTAAAAGGTTTTTTTTTTGCTTGAAATTATTAAGCTCAGTTGTCTGTGCTTGACTTTTTTCGGTGTAGAAGAAGTCATAATATGGGTTTATACTACCTCATCTTACTACCTCATACTACAAAATACTATATATCCTCATGCATTCCTTTTACATTTTGTAATTTTCTCTAAATAAAATAATACACTAACCGTTGAAGAAAATTATTGGTCCATATTTGATTCGGTGAAGCAACGTAGGCGTCTATTTGTCGTTTTGCTAGAATGGCGCCGATTCGTAGACGTACAATGTCGAATAGTTTACGTCGTACGGTCGTCTCGTATTCAAGAGGCACGTTGACCTCAAAAACATAAACAAAATGATATTAGACAAATGATTGAAGCCTTGAAATTTATCCTCAAATGATTATTATTATTATTGATGTTTTTGAAACTCGTTTATCGTCAGCATAACGTAACAGTTCACACATATTTCATTTGAATTCGACTTTTTGAATTCGAATTCATATGAACGTTATTTTGATTGATATTGGTTATAGGGGACGTAGTGGCGCCGTGGTAGAGGTGCCACCAAGACACGCAGGCCGAAGCAGTTTGCCTCCAGGCCTATCAAGCTCGTCATTCTTCCGTGTCAGTTAATTGATACCATAGAAGCATGGATAAAACAACACTAACATGATGAAGATTGATCAACTCAGGTCACTCTATAGATGAGACTCGCATTCAACCAATCATTCAGCCAACTCCACGATATCACGTTGAACACGAATGTGGAAGTGCATCCTGCCTAAGGGAATGACCAGTGCCAAATCTTATCTCATATAATGTCGTATAATATTGATTATTATTGATGCATTTCACTTTATTCTGTCTGTTATTAATAGTATTTCTCTCAGTGATAAAACAATTATGGAATGTAAAGGTAGATAAAACAACAGCGACCTTTAATTGATCTACACAGCCTCATGATGTTGTATCAATCACGAAACTCGTATGTTCCATTAAGTGATCTTCATCAAAGATCTAAGTCGTATAGTTGATGGAAGGACATTTCGGTAATCTGTGAGGTGACTGTTGAAGTCAAGTTTGTCTCTGTGAGTAATATCATTGATTCATCACCAGCTTCATTACCAGTGAGGATATAAGCTTTACTATTTTACCTTGTCAATTGTTATAAAGAAAATTATAACAAATAACTACGAAATATGCTCCATATAGTTCAGATTATTGGGGTAGAGATCCTAATATGCCTCTACGAATATTTTCGTGGAATCAATTTGCGGAGTCAAGTCGCAATCTCTGGATTCGTTGGTGATTTCTTATTCGAAAAAACAAGATGCCGCCTAAATTTCATTGCGTCGCTATAACATTCGAGTACTATTCCATTCGAGTTTGAATGGAGCGTCCGAGTGAGGTGGATAAACATAAGCCACTACTTAAACAGTGAGTGAACACTTTTGCAGAACCATAGTGACAACGAGTCAAATGTACTTGAATACAGAAGAGGATTTTCTAGAGTGAACAGTCAAATAGTGAGAACTATTAGAATATAGATAACAGCCTCCAATAAACATTAGAAACTACTAATTTTTTTGAAAACAATTCGCGCACTAACACCGATAAGAATCTACCGCATGCGCGCCACTGTATTAAAAGATAGAAATCCTCCTGTAGTTTAAAAGCAGTTTTTAACTCATATTGATTGGTTTGAAAAATGTTGTAAAACAATACGAGGCGTAACAGAAAAAAATCAGGTTCGAATCCACAATCAGACAAACCACGCTTTCCCTTACCAGGAGTCGATGAATTGGCAGCAGGATAATCTGCGAGAGGGAACAGTACTGTATTTGCTGAAATGCTGGTCATCTCAAGTAAATTTAGTGGTTACTTACATTCAGTCACTTTGATGAAATGACGAAGAAGACGAATGTGGGATGCATCCTGCTCAGAGTGATCAACGCTGAAGCTTTTCCTCTATTCATTAGCTAATCTTAGATGTATTTTGATACCGACAATGTGTTCAACACTAGTAAATTATATTGATATAAGACGTGAATAGAATTCAATATTACTATTCTACTAATATTTTAGCTGTACGTCGCAACTTTCACTAACGTTTCCAATAAATTATTCCTAATAATGAAAGCGTATTCAAATTCATTTGTGACAGTCTTGAACTGTTCATATGAGGCTATTAACGAGTAGAGTTATCACAAGTACAGGTATGAGTTCTGTTCAAGTTGCTACTCAAACGAGTCACGAGACTGAGCTGTTTCCCGTTCGCTTTCAGATTAGCTAACACAATGAAAGCGATGAAGCTGAACTTTGATATCCAGCAGTACGTCCTCGTCAATACAACAAAGCGATCAGATAGATCATTTAAGAGATTACGAGGATTTGATATTCATAAAAAAACAATTATAATACATCTATATTACCTACAATTACACCGTCGAAATTCAGTTCACATATTGGTATCATCGGAAATCTGGTGCCAATCGATAATGTCGTCTGATAATCAAACGTTATCACAGAAATTCTCGTTAACATATCGTATTCAAAAACACTGCATAGAAAATTTTTCAGCCATGGAAACATCCCGTCGGTTACCTGCAAAGAAAGAAAATCAATTGGAAAAAACATCAATGAACTAATCGATTTTTTGTTTGTTTGTTTCCGGTAACAGAGGAAAAAGCTTATAACGCTGAGGAAAATGTAAGCTAGAGGTGTTCGTCTATTGACATTCCCAATAAATGAAGTCTTTATTATCCAGTGGCCAGTAAAATGAAAACAAATAAGGAAAACTCATGCGAAGAAAACAAAACAACGCAAACGAAAGCAGTTTAAATCCTCTAGGATATTTTAATACAAAAAAAACAATGACACAGAATAAAATATGGTTATAAATTAAATTAAGCTTTAGCGTTGATCAATTCCTGTTGCGGGATGAGCTCTAGCACTCGTGTTATGCGAGAGATGTGGAGGTGGATGAATGTGAGCCCAGTCTATACAGTGACTTGAAATGACCATTCTTCATCAAGTCAACACTGTTTGTCGTACCCAAATTTCTCGTGCATCAATTTGCAGACTCCGAAGAGATTGGTGGACCTAGAGGCAGCATCGAACCTGACTCGGGCTTACGTATCACTGTGGCGCCCCCACCACTGCGCTACGCTACGCGTCCCTCTGATAATTCATGTAGTCATTAATTTTTACTACCCAAGGAAGTTATCGTAAAGTGTCAATATAAGCTAATGTGGTATGCCCTTTTGTAGCAAGACTGTTTATCTTGATGACAGATAAACTCGTCCGAAACGATCTCCCATGACTTTTGTTTTAGTTCGCATCTCATTAGTATCTTCCGATATCCAGAGTTCTTTTAAAGAAGAATTAAGTGAGGAAATGAGAAAAGGCTACCTCAGCTAATGAAGCACAAATGTATTGATACCAATAAATTTGGTCTGTTATGTGTTCCAAGAATTCAGTAACCGCTTGTAGACGTGAGCGACTGGAAGTGCGTATTACCATTGTTCACTTTCAAACAAAGGAACGATACAAGTAATGACATTATTAAGCCAATGCTGTCGCATACATATGGAGAATAAATATGGGATGTGAAGCGTGAAAATAAGATAAGCATACGCAGGTTCGAATTAGTGGATACAGGTTCATAGCCGCCTCAGGCATACTAAGCCAATGATTCCTCCGTAGTCTGTACCTCGCGCACAGTCTGTACCTCTACCTCGAGCACTTGGTCATCCCGCAATATGGTTTACTCAACGCCAATGCGATTCTTATTCTAAATATATCATGTTAATCATATTATTGATAAAATTTGCACCATTACCACTATCACAACAATTGTTTGCGGTATTTTTACATGTGCTTTAGATCGTTCAGCTAAATCCTTAACAAAATTTGATAAGCGTTTATGCGTCATTAGACTATCCATTGTCACCTGAACAATAAACATTCATAACATACGTATTGATTTTTCCTTCAAAGAAACTGTATATGATTAGAGTATTAATGAACTAATAAGTCTAATAAACAAACCTGTTTTTCATATTCTTGAACGTAAAATTGAATGTTACGAATTTTTTCAATGATATCAAACGAACAGATAGGTGTAACAAACTTTCGATATGCATATAAGGTCAGTACGACAATAAGCAGTAAGGAGATGAATCGCTTCAGATGTGCTTTGACCATCGTGGAATCTTCTGGATTCAATAAAACTTCACTGTTTAAGCATATTGAAAAAACAACGAAAACGATCTGTGAACGAAGAAAGTTGATCAGAATCAGATTCTCCGAGCGATTTGAAGAGATCGACATCGTCAAGAGTGTTGGAAATTAAGGAGAGAAGAAAAAGCAACAATAAAGACTGAACGGTATTGAGTGATTGAGTGACGTTTCTATACTGGCTTCTGATTCTACTGAAAGTCAGATCCGATGAGTTTCTCTATCCAGCTGTCGTTTTAAGCGATCGTATTCTTCTACCAAAGTCTTCTACACTACCTCAATGTTCTCACGATCGATCAGTACATGTCTTATATTCTTTTCTATTCTATTTATATTATTCTTATATTTCAATTCGTTACACATTACAAAATTACTATTGATTTCCACTAAATCAATAATTTTTACGGACCATGTTTACGTTGATATTTAGAGTAAACAATGTTGATGAGATGTGCCATTCGACTAAATGTATTCATACTTCTAAACGGCAAAAATCAATATTTTAATAGTTTGAAATTCAGTCATATGATTGTAAACGTACCAATTCATTATGGTAGGATAAATATTTTCATCTGATATCCCATTATAGTGGTAATACAACTTGTTCTAAATCTACTTAAGCTTGCGTTGATCCTCGTAGATCATAGAACAGACCGTTCCGGACGAGATCATACGTAATTACGGAGCCTACGTTTTCAATATATGTTTAGAATTTTTGAATCCATTTAATTTCTAAAAGGAGAAGATGAGCATGATTTCATACTGATCAAATCTAGCAGAAAATAATCAATAATACATCGTCATCGATTTGACGTGGAATGGAACTGACATCGTTTTTCAGAAAGAAATACAACATTAACCCTAAGGCGATATAATTACAAAGGAAATCAACAAGTAACAGAAATGAATTAATGAGATGAGATTTCTGACGTTTACATGGTGTGCGGTACTGACAAAATCTCATCGGAAATCTTATGTAATTTATTGAATCTTTTAAATGTGATATTCAGTATTGATTTTATATGATTCGTTATCTTACTGACGTCATTGTCATTGTATTCTGTAAGTTATGTCGAGTCGAGTAAGTAATCGTATCCTAAGAAAGAACTCAATGAGGGCCCATTTTTCTCTTATTGAACTAAGTAACCAATAGTATTTACCTAGAGGAAAGCTTAAAATGCAATTTTGAAAAGTCTTGTTTGACAATCAAAACAGTGAATTCATTTGCTTAGGTAGAACTCTAAAGATGATGACGATATGAATATGACGAGTTTAGAGGAGAGGAAGATGAGTTGAGAGGAAAGGAAGAGAAGGAACGAAAGAAAAATGAGGTATAACAGTTGCTAGAGACATAAAAGATGTTGCGAAACTGAATTCATCGTGTATCCCGGTCTCTTACGAGCGTTATCTTCATACGTCGATGTTCAATCACTTCCTTCGGCACATCTTCTTGACATTTTACGCGCCAATAGATATGATCTAAACTGTTTTTATTCAACCCCACAACCGATTCAAATAATGAATGTCGTCGTCGAGAGTCACAGAACGTCGTCAAAGAATAAAATTGACGTCATTTGACGTATTATCATTCTTTTTCACTCTTCATTTGAATTGTTTAATATCAACGAAACATAAAATACAAGAACTTCTGGAACTACGCCAATTCATCTGAAATCAGGCGTATTTTGCAGCACATATTGATGACATGAATTGGAACTTGGCCAAATGGGATGCTGGAGATTCCGGTACTGCACAGATATGAAACGATTTTCCACCCGTAATGAAATATGTTCTATTCGAATAGAAAAAGAAAAACCATATATCTTCATTTTTTTCATCAAATCAACGGATAACATTTATTTTCATATCAATCGATATTAACAGTTCAACAATCAAATTTTCAAGTTCATCTCCAGTTCTTCCGACTTTGAACATCACACGTTGCTGGGATTGCGTGAATTCATCGGCAACAACGGCTGAATGGTTAAGCTTTTCCTCGTCACTTATACACATAAATATTACATTAAGAAGAATATAGTCAACGTATATTATTAAAATCAGCTACATACACTTAATTACTTTTAAATCTTATATCCTCCTGGATATTTGTGTTGATTTGACAAATGTGTCACCGACAACTTAATCCCTGACATACGGGCAGATTCACTCAGACGAAGCGTTGCACATTCAGGACCGATGCGATCGTTACAGTATCCCGACATACAACTCAACTATCTTCTAATCCGAGAAAATGTATTGTTTGTGATGATGTGCTGAGTTTAACTATATCGAGAAGTTATCCATAAGCCTCTATACAGATCTATTATTACACAGGATTCTAACAAGTTACCAAAAACAGACACGAATTCAAGTAGAAGTTGAGCTTACATTCGAAACTAACGTAATGAAGAAGTATGTATAACAAATACAAATCATGAAGTTGTTAGAAGTGCCAGAAGATCATCAACAAGTCATCTAGAAGAGTAGAATAGCTTCATTGTAACAGTAACGAATCGTGATTTGTTACGAACATCAACAAGTTGCACTATATCATTTCAATTATCTACTAAGTAGAGTGGACGTTAGAGGAGCGAGGTGAGTATACTAAAAAGTAATTTATATCCATTGCACTTCATAGTTACTCAAATAGCCCGTAGTTATGCGTAGTTTGGTATCTGCTCTCTTTCATTCGTTTGTTTTTCGCACGACTACCGTCCATCGTGATGGTGATCTACTGCGTATATGATGACAATGGCACGACGAAGTTTTGCTGGTGTAGCATTACTTCGTTGGATTCCTAAGGTAATTCTGCTAGGCGCTCTCATAATCTTCACTAAAGGCCATCAGCCGTCCTTATGGATCAGATGTATGTGTCCCGTTGTGACTTTGTTCCATCAAGATGGTGGGGCTAGGTTACGTTTCCATGTCACTCACTATGAGGCGTTAAACTATCTGGGAGGCATTTCATTGTTTGTAGTAAAATGTGAGCACGACCATTAAGAAAATGCAAAGTGAGATTTTAATGAACAAAAAACAATAAGAAATTATCTTGTAAGAAACTTACGATGCTTGATTTCGATTTTGTTCGTGTCCTTACGCTACTAGCATGAATCCATTCCGAATCTGTAGTGTTGAACTATAAAATATTAACAAAAGTACGTTTCAAAAAATTGATGTCATAATAATGAGATTATAATGGAAATATTCTAGTGGAATAACAGGTCTATTCTATTTCTAGCATGGTTCCTTCATGTACTTGAATTCTCAGATTGTTATCACCAACCGTGATGTATCGGAGATAATTTCTCCCATCAGATAATCAGAAAGATTTACTTGCAAATTGATTTCTCATCAATATGGTGGTAAAGTTACAGGGGTGCTAGTCGCTCAGTGGTAGTGCTGCAGTGGAGCACCATCCCGGATCGGTTCGCGGCCGCACCCCAGGCCTACCAAGCTCGCCATCCCTCCATGGTCGGTAAATTGGTACCAGAGCAATCTGGATAAGATAGCTAACACTGACTCGGTGATGAGTGTGATCAACTCAAGTCACTGCCTAGACCAGGCACGCATTTAACCACCTCCGCGATATCACGTTCAACAGGAATGAGTTGGCGCATCTCACCACAAGGGATTGATCAACGCCAAAGATTATCCTATCTTATCTTATGGTGGTTAATCTTCATATAGGTTCACTCTTAGCTAGGTGGAGATGAAGATGTCAAACTCCTTTCGAACTAAGGTACTCTGTTGTTGTTGAACACTTAATAACAATATCATATCCAGAGATACATTTCATTCATGACGACGTAGTCAACTAATGGTAGGAAATAGATAATAATCAAACATTAACGATTAAAAAGATATGTTTAACAAAAAATCTATAGAAAGAATGATGTTCTGACTTATCGAACTGATAAAATTTATCAATAAAGTAACAGATGAGTGAAAATATTTAAGCTCTAACGTTGTCGAGTAGTTCGAAGACGGGGGGTCCAAGTGTGCCACGTATAATTGCACGTCGCTTTGTGACTGCAATCGTATAACTTGTGCCTGAATGAATTTTCAGAGCTTTTCTAAGCTTCAGAATGAATGAATGGATAGATGGATGTATATTTTCACTTGTATCATAAACAAGAGCAACAATTCCTCATTAATGATTTGAAAACGATTTGAAAACGTAAACACAAATTGACACCATCGTATTTTATGAGATCAAAATCGATATTCGCAATCGGCTACGATCGATATAAAGACACTAATCGATTATCAATCACTCTCACACTTCTCGTACGAGATTCGGATTCGAGTATCGCCTGAGGCTCGAAGTTTGGTTATAAACTCAGCAATTTCGGGTTGTTTACCAATAGTATCAAAATGATTACAAGAAATATTCACTCAACGAGTGTAAAAATGCCTCAGGAACAAAGTATAACTTTAAAAAAACACTTTAGCAAAATTTTTAACCAATCATCTTCAATTGATTCCCTTCATCGATGTGTTTAAAATACTCCTATGACATGTTTAGTTGTTCAGCTTTAACCTTTACTGAACCGTAATTACAGAAAAACGTACCGTATACTAAATTGATTTTAATGATTGTAAAAAAATGTTCAAAATTCACTATAATAGACAATTTAATGGTAATATTTGACCAGCAGTGAGAAATTTGAGTTTGAATTCCCGCTCATAACGTTTTTAAGTTGTAATTTTTTAGTGATTCCGAATTTTAGACGAAATACAAGACATACAAAATGAAAAAAAAAGGCCGTAACCTAATAAAGAGCAGACCAAAGATGATCGCTCCGACGATACCTAAGCAGATGAAGACGAACCAGAACGGCACGAACACGACGCCAGTAGGTGTCGTATGAATAAGCTGTGAACGATATTGATTGAGTTGAAACAAAAATAGAGTAAAAACTAAAAATGAATAAGTGTAAGAATAAGTGAAAGTGAAATGAATAAAATGAAAATGAAATGAAAAAATGAATAAGTGAAAAGTGTCGTATGAATAAGCTGTGAACGATATTGATTGAGTTGAAACAAAAATAGAGTAAAAACTAAAAATGAATAAGTGAAAAGTGTCGTATGAATAAGCTGTGAACGATATTGATTGAGTTGAAACAAAAATAGAGTAAAAACTAAAAATGAATAAGTGAAAAGTGTCGTATGAA
>KN716849.1:35472-47276 GCA_000816705.1 Dictyocaulus viviparus | reverse complement strand
CAGTCGTATGAAACTTCAGTTTTGCAGTTGATTGCGCTAAAAAAATGGATACAAATTCGACGTCTTATAAGTGAAGTGATCATTGAGGACACAGTTTTAGATTCGGTCCAGTTTTCCTTGGCCTTCCTGAAAGTTTAAATAGAAAATTTTTTGAGTATGCGTCAGCTTAGGGATACTGTGGACAGGAGGAAAAGTGCTTGAGTGGTTGGACTCTCTTTGTTTTTGCTTACCTAGTTTTTTTTTTTAGAATAACAAAATTTAGTATGGATTAAGATGACGACCATAATATCGATGAAGGCACTTTTTCTAGATGGATCCTCTAAAACATTTTCTGCGTATTGTTTTGGAAACTCTACGTCCATCAAATGCTTTTAAAAATTTCCACAAATCTCCGTAACATTTCTTCCTTGTTGTAATATGCATAAAGTATAGTGACGTAAGTGAACTTTATTCGTATAGGTTTCACCATCGCTTCACACTTATTTGCAAGCAAAACAATTTTTCCGTTAGAGATTCATCTTCATCCTCGCTCTCTTTTACATGACAAAGCAACATCGCAGAATCTAATAGACTTCACCGGATTCTATTGCAATTTAACATAAAATTAAATAGTATTTTGCTGCGTATGGTTATTAAGGAGCCAAGTTAAAGTTATTCATGAAATCGGATTTTGTTTGCCCATAAATTCGATGTTTGAAAAATTGCAAAATCAACTTTTTCTATTAAAAACTGCTGTAGTTCCCAGTAAATTTGTGAGTCTGGCTTAGCCTCTAAGTATATCCAATTTCACATCCATACATAGAAATTATAACACTTCTATTCATTAGTAAATATTCCAATCCGATTGAAAGACAGCCTCATATTGTTCAGTTTGTGAGGGAGAACGGAACAAATGTAAGTCAAGAGGCATCTGTCACAAAATACAAGGATGGTCAGCAATCGACGATCGCTCAAGTATATACTACGACAGCGGAGCATACTTTTGGGAACTGACATGCTACCAAGAGTTCTTTGATTCATTCATGAAGCTGCTCATATACTTTCAATGCATAATGTTTTCGAAATGAGTCGTTTATAAATTACGAAGTGCTATATGTCATTTAGCAGCATTGGAACTCTTACGTCTCACATTCGTCATACGGAAATCGTGCGAGAGAATAATTCCGTTTTATATTTGGGATACATTCACAGTTATACCATGATTCGTGTTTACTCTTTCATTTGTTAAGTACTGATTTATCTTTGTGGTTTAAAATGTGATAGATTAAATAAGAAATTTCAATACTCGTCACCGAAGGCTCAATTCAGCAATTGTTTGCCAATAATTTTGTGCAAACTAGAGATGACACAATCTTTGGTAATTTGTACTACCATGGATGTTTTCCTTCATAAAGTTGCTAAATGCTGAATTTTAACCATTCATTTTTTAGAGGTTGTCTTCATGTAAACCACGCAAAGTTCCTACTAAAGTTCTTAAAATTCAATGAAGTCTTGAAGCTGATTTTACATAAATTAACGTCTAGTACTCCCTTACTGTAATTGATACTGCCCTGGTGTTTTCTTGTCAATATGTTGTAAAATGTTCAGTTACACATTTGACAAACGAGGAAATACATCCATATTAACATATTTTGTCATTCACGCATCAGATTTCCTAGGCTTCCGTTTTATAATGTTGCAACAAAATGCCAAATTATTAATATAGTTCACTGTTCGAAATACATGGTTACATATATTTAAAAAATACAAATTCCTCAGCACTATCAGCACATTGCAGAAAATCTTATAACGAGTATCATAAAACAAGCAGCAAAATAGGTGTGACACTTCGTCTGGTGCATGAGCGATGCAGCACAGTCCTATTCAGAACTGGAGAGCAACATTAATCTACTTTTATATTTAAAATTTAATCTAGTCAAAGACAAAATCTGGTTTGATATAGACATGAATTTTAATAGAAATCTCTGACAATACGTTCACGCTACCATGCCAGCGTTCTTGGCCAGTGAATAGAACTCGGACATTTTATTGGCGAGGAGATTAGTAGGTGTGTCAAATTCACATATTCGACCTTCATTCAAAACTATAATCCTAAAAACATTCATTAGTTCACTATGGTTTTCCATTTTTTCTGAACTAAACTTTGATTTACTTAGTCATATCAGGGTTACATCACCTGTCGTAATCCATAATAGTGTTCAATCGATGAGCAATTGTTAGAACAGTGCTGTCCGAAAATTCTTTGCGAATTGTTCGCTGAATAAGAACGTCCGTGTTCATGTCAATGGCAGCAGTGGCCTCGTCTAGCACAAGAACTCGAGTTTTTCTAAGTAGCGCCCGCGCTAAGCACACCAATTGGCGCTGGCCAACACTGAATTGAGATGAACTACAAATACAGACATTCACAACTACTATTAAGTAATAATTATCTTAGATTTTTTGGAATTTTAGACCGAATGTAGAAGGAAATACATTCAATGTTAGCATCTTATCGAGCATCGGTAAATAGTGTGCACTTTGCGTAATGAGCAACGAAGTGGTTCATCATAAGGGAGCTGGCTAGTAAGTAAATATAGCGTCTCAGAATCTCTGACAAATCTAGTACGCTCCTTGTGCATGTAGAAGTGTAAGATCACTGTTCCATTGCCGGTATCCTGTTTCAAGTAATTTGTTTTATATTACTGTACTTAGTATGTTAGTCATCTCTGATTTAACATGTACCTTTTATTGCATTATCTCAATTCCTACCTAATGTTTCCTCCTCCTTCTGTGATCTCATGTTCCAGTTTAGCTGCTTGAGCAGAAGCGAAAGCTTTGAGATTGGCCATTTCTAGAGCATTCCAAATTTCTACATCACTGTATCGCCGGAATGGATCCAGGTTAAAGCTATGAGCAATCAGATGTCAGAAGAAAGCGATAGAAAGAAACTAAGTAAAGGCACACCGCAAAGTACCGGAGAAAAGAATTGGATCTTGTGGTATAATGGTTAAGTGATTGCGTAGATCATGTAATCCTATGTCTGCGATATCAATACCATCAATAATTATCCGGCCTTCCGAAGGTTCAATTACACGGAATAAAGCAAGCGTAACTGATGATTTTCCTGCAGATATAAACATCATGCAAACATGCAATAACAGCACAAATATGCAACAACACAACTCACCAGCTCCTGTCCTTCCCACAATCCCTATTTTTTCGTGCGGTTTAATGGTGGCATTTAATGATTTGACTACAAGTTCAAGCCCAGGACGATATCTAAAATGAAATATCAAATGTAAAACAATCAGATGCATAAAGCTTGTTTTTATTTAAGAGGAACTCATCGGCTTTTCACCTAACTTCTGAACCTTTCGTCTTTTGTGCGTAATGATATCTACTACTCATTTGAATTCTGTTCCATTGGTTTGAACAATTGATTCCACAATATTTGTCCTATATTCAAACATATATCTAACGGGCAAGACATAGCTACGTGCAGTGTTCCCATGCAACAATCACGTCGTTGTAAAGCTCACGATAAGCGATCTGGGGGCGTCAACAAGTAAGCTCAGTAGTGCAGTCTGAGATGAACTGGCGTGCTAAAATATATTTCTGTTGCAGCAAACGCTTAACGCTGTAATGCAAATAGGCCGCATTCGTTTGATCGAGGATTATCAATATGAAAGCGTTGGATAAGATCGATAATGCTGTAAAACCTAATGGTACTAGGTAGCTAATATCTGAAGAGATCTGAATGACGATCTCTCAATACAACGCACCAATTCTAATCTGATGTATTAAGAAAATTAACTACGATGTTATCACACGGGTAGAAATGAAAGGAAGGCACTTAGGGCTAAATGTTGCCTATAAGACAAGAGATCTGATCGTACCGTTACATTGGACAAGTAGGAAAGGGTGCTGAAATCTCTCCCAACACACATTCTGTAATCTTTGTCGATTTCGCCCCTGCAGTATTTCATAGAATAACGCTAGAAGAATGTCACATTACGAGCAATAAACTTGCTTACGTGACGCCCAACACAATCCATAATAACCTTAACATTTCAGAAGCACTTATCCTTACAGTGGATACAGGGTCGTTTGAAGTAAAGTTCCATTACAAAATACGCAACAATATGATGAATAGGAGATTATGCATAATAGATATTGATGTCTCGAAATTCTATACGGGATTAGACCATCGCTTAACGCCATGCATAAAAAAAGAAAACTATTTTTCAAGAAACGAACTCACAAAATTGCTATAAAGTGGGATTCACATAACTCCTTAGTAACCTTTTGGCAAGATACTGTCACTGACAACATAGATCAGGAACATAACCGTCTTATTAGATTTACGATATTACGAAAACTATAAAGTTTGAAGATTATTGAGGAACAATACTCTCCAAGAGCAGTTGAGCACATACGCCAATGTGATGCAGCTACAACCTCAAGCAACTAGTAATTAACGTCGAAGTCTCTGAAATTCTACATAGAAATGATAAGATGAGACCTCAAAGAGAGAAGAGCTGAAGTGATGGATGAGGCAGCTGAGGATAATAAAAGAATTCGAATCGCTTGTTGACATAGTACCTTCGGAAATTCAATGAAGAGAACCATTTATGATTTTTTCTTAGGTCTCTGCGACAGTAAGGTCTCTTTATCTATATGTGACGGAAGGAAACATAATTCTTTTTGAGAGGAACGTACCTCCGGCAGTTCGATTGGCTACGTCGCTGGTAAACAACCTTTTTGCTATTACGGTTCTTTTCTTATAATATAAACTTGATAACGTGGTCAAATAACAAGGAAATTTCTAGATGTTGGAAAACGTGAAGTCGACAGGTGTCACGAGACGTAATACGTGTCATGAAGATGATAATTTGGTCTCATGAATTACGTAAGCAATGGATGATAATAGCAAATGCATCCATACACGTGAAGCTATCGGTATATTGCTTCATTCCAAACGAACAGGTGCACTAAGATGGATTGTATGCTAGCACTGTGATGAGCATTTTAGTGCTGATCATTAATTAACAATTATCTTCGTGGTACTATGCGTCAAGTGCAAGTTATTACGCAAGTTTCTTTAATACTGTTAGGCAAAGAGGTGGGGGGCTAGATGACAATCTCCATGTTACTTTACATATGTCAAAGTTAGCACATCTAAACAAGTGATTTTGTCTGGAAGCTTCTTCATGGGAGAAACAGCTTTCATTTAATGTAGTGCATCAGAATGTGCCTTTTGTAACATTGCAATATAAAGGGGTCGAGAACAAACCCTGCACTAAGAGCCCCATTTGTATCAAAGCATCTCGTTTTTATATTACAAAGAAAACTAACCTAGTTGAATAACCATCGATAATAATCTCGCCCTCACCAGGCCATCCTGCAGGTGGAGATTTGCCTTTTATGGACATCCAATCCGCCTAGAACAAAAAAGTCAGAAGCGCACGTTTATTCATAGTAGACGACGTCTAGCTTAGCTATTTATAGACTGAATGTGCACACTAGCAACCCACTTCTGATGACATGCTTGCGTACTCCTTTATTCTCTCAACGGAGACTATATTGGTTTCTAATTTGCTAATTTGCCTTACTGCAAGATTGAGTACTGTGGTAATCTGTAAGAAGAGAATTTAAATTGTATATCTTCGTAATCACTCCTTTTTCAATCCTTTTTCTCCCAGTTCATAACATCTTACATTAAGTGCGTACGACATCGACAAACCAATGACACCAGATGAGGTCGTTTCCCTTGTAACTGCAGCGAATAATGCGGCGAAAAATACGATGCAGTTACCGAGAAATTCCAAACGGACTGACATCCAGCGATTTGCCACATATCCAAAATAGCGGCACTACAAACTGCCAAATGTTAACTTAATGTGATAACAATCATTTTAACATACACTCGCTATGAAATGTGCAAATAAATTCTGTCCCTGTACTCGGAAAAAATTTCTCCTACTTCGTAAGAGGTATAAAGACTGTACAAATTAGGTCGGAACATGATTGAATTGTAGCAAAAACACTGATATAAAACGGTTGCAACAATTTTATGCCTAGCCTGCACATGAGCATCAACTTTCTCCTCTGACATTTTCGAAAATCGGTCCGCTATTCGGTAAGATCGTATTGTGGAAACACCCTGAAAAAAAGGTACTAATGAACATTTCCAAAAATATAACATTGTATAAAGTAGACTTGTATAGTCTCGCTGAGATGACTGTAGATTGGCGAACGTGATATCGACTCTAGACGCTTGAGCTGTCGAGAAGTAGCGATGTAATATCGCTGAACGTTTCCAGTTTCGAGATGATAACAATTTTTTTCATGCACATACCATAATAGTGAGGTACATAATAGCCAGTGGAATGATAACAACACCAAAAATAGGTGTGGAAATTATGACAATGACAAGTGTTGAAACCACTTGTAACAAGCACTGCATGAAGAGTTGAACATTTAGAGGAAGCAGATGATCTACTGTTTCCATATCCTAAAACAAATAGATTCCACTTTCTAGATTGAAGAAAAAACAACGTTTTGAAAAGTATTTCCCAAAAAGTCTTCTTCGTATCTCAGCAAATGAAAAGCCAGTTCTCATTTCAAGAATGCTCAGTAATTCGATTATTGAACATCAGTGATGTATACGAAATTTGTTGAACAGGATTATATATGCTAAAGGATAATTAATTCTACTTGATTCGACGTAAACGCACACATGTTTTGTAATGACGCTTACGATATTACCGACAAAATAATTTGAATCACAAATAGGATAGATAGGTGTACTTTGCCAATACGATTGAGAATTCTCCCAAATGGAGTGACATCGAAAAAAGACATAGGTGCTCGGAATATTGAATGAAGCAGCGGAATGTGAAGATTTCTTGAAGCCGAAACTGCGCCGTAAAGTAGTGACACAATACCAATAAAGAGCAATAAAACTGAAAACCATAATAAAACTACATAGTCAAGGCAAAAAAATACGCATGATACAAACCTTCACAGAACCCAAGTATGGCATAAACTCCAAGCCGCATCCCTAAGGATTTGCGCCGGACAGTGGCGTTAATGAAGCGAGTATTGTAATCAGACCTGAAAACGTTAGCCACATAGTACGACATATCGAACAAATTAGAACGATCACAAAGAAATACACACACAGAGACAAAAAGTAGAACTGAAAGGCTTGTGTGGTACGCCAAACTACAAAGAGCTTTATGCCCACCAACAAGCTCCCATAGGGCGTTTATATTGTATCCGAATCACAGCTATTTTTCTTTTTGTATTACAGTAGACATCACTCAAGAACTATATTCCAAATGTTAAAAAAACCTCAGTCATCAAAAGTTATGACATCTCTTTTCTCGTTAGTCTCACAACGGTTTTAACATATTATTAGACACGACTACAGTCAGCAGAAACAAAGAGGGATAGCTTAGTGAAACAATTACTAGATGTAGAAATTGAGAAACACATAATGTGATTGACAATAATAATATGTCAATCTAGGCAAAATGTTTGGTAAAATCATTGGTACACAAATCAACAGCTGGTCGCTGCCTGTTAATATACGATTTTTCTTAACACATTTGAAAAAAAAGAAAAAATAACAGATATAACAGCCTAGTAAACTAACCAATCCGTCAGCCACATATTTCTGGCCATTGAAACAACAGTACTGGAACACATTCCCAAAACGAACAATACCGTGAGCAATAGACCCATTGCGCCAAAATAATTTAGGTATGTGTCTATTCTTATCTGACAATGGAAATTTATCTATTTAGAGAATACAGCATGGAATTTTCATTATACATTTGTACTGTTGTATAGTGAAAGTAACAGAAAATTGCCTAACGACACACATACACTTGTGCAAATTAAAGATTATGCACAAAAAAATTATCAATTGTCTGAAATCATGCTGAACACCACTGCCCAACCAAATATCGAAGATTTTAATCATGCTCTACAATAAAAAACATAGGAAGATACCTCACCCTTCCTGTTTCCACCCTTTCAGCGGCCGTTAGTTGACGGCTACTCATATCAACAACTGTTATAGAGCTATTTCTAACTGTATGTTTCATTCTAAAATGTTTTATTGCACTAGTTGTGTTAACATGGCGACGAGACAATATTCCAGACACCGTAGACATATGTGATGAACCAAGGATCTGAGAGAAAAATTGTAAAATTTAATAGTAAGCAAATTAAATACATACAAACCGCATCGATAATAGGAGATTCAGCAAGAGTGCTTTCATAATCTAACATGTCCACATACACTGAAAGATAATAATTATTGATTTTAAGAAAGGCGTATCACAACAAATTGTTGCAATTCATGGAAAATCTTCTACACCTTCGTCTTCTTCACCCACAACCTCTCCTTCTACAATTTTTTTTCTCTGTTCCTCTTCTATGAAACATTCCTCCAAAAGCAACTTTAAAGCTCCTGTCTGCATCAACTCCTCATATGTTCCTTGGTGATCGATTTTCCCACCTTAGAATTTATTTACACTTAACGACGTTGTAGATCAACAATGCTTTAATATAAAAATAACGATGGCAATAAGACAAATACATAAACATAGTGAGGACTTTATACAGAAATCGGAAACTCTGAGAGGTACAGTAAATTAGTAATAAGTGTTTCGCATAACGCAGATGTGACGATCACAGCTACATGGCAAAGCTTACTTTGCATTAGATAAATAACATCTGAATGCTTAATGAATGACAAGTCATTGGTAACAAGAATCCTTGTCTTATTTCGTAACATTCCTTCTGGTCCAATTACAGATGAAAAAAGCTGAAATAATTGACCGTTATTAATGACAAAAAAGGGTTACATTCGAAATGCAAGCCACCTGTGTTCCTACATGAGAGTCAACAGCGCTTATAGGGTCATCGAGCAGATAGATGTCGTGGTTCTGATAAACGGCCCGAGCTAAAGAAATACGAGCTTTCTGACCACCAGAAAGGTTTATTCCCTAAATATGTGTATAATCAATATCATTAGTTATGATAGATAAAACGATCATTCACCTTTTCTCCTATTTCGGTCATATCACCAAATGGAAGAACTTTAAAGTCCTGAGAAAGCGCACAAGCATCAATTACACGACTGTAGAAATACTCATCATATCTAAAGGTAAAAATAAGGTTAACCTAATAAAGTTAAGCAAAGCAACATAAGGTATGAAACGTTTACTTTTTCCCAAAAGTAATATTTTGTCGCACTGTTTGATTCTGCATCCATGGCTGCTGGGGAACATAAGATACACGTCCCTTTATACCGATATAGCCATAAATCTTATCCATCTCACCTGAATAGAAAATCAATTTTGTTTTCCTAATGTATAACGTTTATTTTTACTGTCATTCATTACTATTTCCTACTGCAGCAACACGTTCGACTTTTTTTCAAACTTCAATCTACAAATTCACTATGTAATAACCAATCCACTGGTGAAAATTGATGAAATAACATGCAAGAAGCATTTTCTTCTCGCGTATCAGATAGTATAAAAGCAACCTAACAGAGCCTGTAGAAGAGAGCTTTTTCCATGTCCAACGCGACCCACGATGCATATGAGCTGACCTTTATGTACGGTGAAGTTCAGATCATGTAGGCTCACTTTTTCACTTTTAGCTTTATCCCACGCCAGTGTGGCATTTGAGACCTTGATGATTTCATTATCTTAAAATGATAAATATTGCGGCAATAATAGATTGAAGCTCTTGTAACCCATTATTACTTACTATCGCTAGCTGTAAAGTCAATGCTGTCAATCGATAGTTCATCTGAGATAAGGAAATCAGTAAGACGACGATTTGACACGATTACCTAGAAATCAGGTTTAAATTTATAGAAACATGTTGTTGGTTTCTATTTATATACTTATATTTATATACTATTTATATACTACTATTTATTTATTTCTATTTATTTATATACTACTATCTATTTATTTATATACTACTATACAACATTGGTCCATAAGATCAGTTACTCCGTCCCTTTCAATAAAGTCTTCTTCTCTTTATGTGATAATATGCTGTAGTTTGTTCGTGTTAATCAAAAATGGAACCTATGAAAATCTTACAATATGCTTCCCTTACAATAAATATACACGAAAAGAGTATGAAGCGTACCTGTACAGTTTGTGTAATAATTTCTGCAATTTGAGACATAGGAGTTCTCAGCTGGTTAAACAAGGTCAGAGATACAAATGCTATCTCTGGAGTTAGAACATTAGCCGGATCCAATAAAAGATACGTTGTGAATGTAAATAAAGCAACCTTAATAAACAACATTCAAGCTCATGTGTAATTTAAATTAAATTAGGTAATCGCACCAAAAATGGCGATGCAGAATTAAACATGTCAGAAAGAGTTCGGAGAAAAGCGGCTTTCCGTATGAAATCCAATTCCTTCTCCCGCAAATTCGTAATTACCTCTTCCATAGCTGGTTCCCACGCATACAACTTAATCACCTGTAGAACTTATTTCATGCTATTCCTATGTATTTCGCTCGATTTCCCGCTTTCATACTTGTAGCCGTCGAAGTAATACTTCGCAAATCTACCACACAACGATAGTTGGGAAATCTTCATAATCATAACTGATAAAAACCTTGATTCCATTTAGAGCTTCGTTGATCATTTTTGTTCGCTCATCTTTATAGCGCATTTGTTGCACCTGGAAGGAAATGGTAACATTGGCGTAATGTTAAATCCTATAAAGAAAAATTCAAGCACATGGCTAACATATTTGCTATATTGAAGGATACCTGGCAATCGCATCAAGTAGTAATATCCATGATTTAAAAACAAATCAATGAGGAAACAGCTTAATATTCCAGTGACAAAGCAGCAACCTTATTAAAGTCAAAAAACTACACAAGTTTGTTTTTTAACACCAACTTGGCATTTTCTAATAAGCATAGTAATGAGGAAGTTGATGGGAAAAAGCATGAACATAACAGCAACTCCGCTCAGCACCGGTAGTCCGATTTGATTAAAAAGAAGAAACAACGCAAGACCAATCTAAAATTTCTTATTTGCCTTAGTACTACAACATTAAACCTTGGCTAGCTTTCACAGAAATCCATGTCTAAAAAACCTGGAAAGGATTGCTCCAATATTGCATAGTATTTGGAGAGATTTGCTGAAAACGGTCTATATCAATAGACATAAGATTAACGATCTCGCCCACGCTCTTATCTCGTCGAGCCGCATTAGACAGGCGAAGGGTCTTAAAACAACAAATTTGATCACAAATTTACTGACATTGATTGTAAACGATAAGACCTTCTTATATACAGCCGATGTCAAGCAAGTTTGCACACGAGTCCCTACCCTATACATAAGATAGTAATAGTGAGATTGCATTAATGACGATAGTTCTGATGTACCAAACATGGTTAGAGCAAGAAAAATTCCATACCACAACGGTTTGTGAGAATCTTCAGTAAATCGGATGAGGGATCTTAATGAAAAAGGTAAATCCGTTAAAGAACTGATGAATATTTACGTAGGATGATAAAATATATGGACCTCAACAAAAGTGGATTACAAAATTGCAGAAGATCTGAGATAGCCTTGGCAAGCATTGCAGAATTATATCCCATTTGAAAAGTGAGCAGAGACACAAAATAATAGAAGGTGCACTCGCAGAGGAAACTGAACATGAGCGAGATTCTGTGTCATCCTAAACACTGAATAAAATATTAAAAACATTAATATGACATAGTTAAAATTGTTTTTACTATAAATTCTTACTTAGAGTCAACC
>KN716849.1:3072-14235 GCA_000816705.1 Dictyocaulus viviparus | reverse complement strand
TATATATATATGCACACATACAAAGCATTAGACCTTCTATCAATTGTAAATACCTTCAGCTGGAAATATCCAAGATTTGCCATCACGATTGTGTCGAACTGTGTGGGGTAATTAGAAGTCCCCAACACAAACTGTAGGCCGCGCGGAGGTGAACCCGTAACCTCATCAAAGCAATGCCCCTCCAACAAGATGTGTTCTAGTGAAAAGAGCGCCACAACATCCGAAGAAGCCTGATTTTCATGGTTTCGTTACAGAGAAAATTTATTGAAAAAATTACACTTCACTTGTTCCATCTTAATGTTGTCAATATCACACTCTGCATAAACGTTTTCAACCATCCACGCATCTGGAGAGTGAATTGAGAGTGTGAGTAACTGTCTAGATGGCAAGTTTGCAAATCTAAAAAGTTATGTTGTACTTAATTTGAAGATAAAAACAGCAAATAACCACTTCTTCTAAGTTTTTTTCAAGAATATTTCGTTTAACTTCAGTAAAGCAAGAACACAGCAGAGAGAACATAAAAACAAAGCTAACAAGTTGAAGGTGAATTGTTTTTTACCTAGCCTGATTTACAACTATGTCGCCGAACTTATCGAACTGCAATTCAGGTGACGCCACGTATCGGTAAAACCTAAAGCAACTCTCGCATCGTTTGAACGTGTCACGCACGAATACTTCTAATAAGAGAAACCACTATATTTATCAACAATGAGTGATAAAGGATTTTATATCGCAAACTGGCAAAATTCGTAGGATTTAATTTATGCATGATAACACCGTGACGAAAAACAAAGTATAGAAATCTAAAAAAAAATGAATCTTCCGTTTTAGACTCATCAAGTTACCATGAGTATATCAGCCTCTAAATTAAATAAGATAAGATAATTGTTGGTGTTGATCAATCCCTTGTGGTGGGCCGCGCCCCCGCATTCATGTTCAACGTGATATCGTGGAGGTGGTTGAATGCGTGCCTGGTCTATACATGACTTGAGTTAACCACTCTTCACCAAGTCAGCGCCAGTTATTTTACCCAGACTCCTCTGGTACCAATTTTCCGACCCCGGAGGGATGGCGGGCTTGGTAGGCCTGGGGGGCGGCCGCGAACTGAGTCGGGCCGGCGTGTCACTGCGGCACCTCCACCACTGAGCCACTGCGGTCCCTAGCCTCTAAATTAACAGCAAACAAAGAAACAACTGCAAATAATATGATAATTTCTAGCGAACCTTTTCAACGGGAATTCACTGAGCTTTGCTTTGGGATTAAGCACGATTTTTAGGTCACAGTTCACTGCCTTACGTAACAACTCGACTAACGAAGAGAGTTTTTGAGCGCTTCGGGACAATGGATCTATTACCGCTACAATATCCATTATGCCGCGTTGTGACTCCTCAGCAGTAAGCGTGACTGTGCTAAACGAATGTAGTTATAGTAAAATAAGAACTAGATAAAGGTTGATTACAATGGGCCAAGCCAAAATGACCATTAAAATAAAATATGGCGAGTAAATCGCAAACCTGTGTTTTTCGCTACCTAGAACAACCCGTATCCTTTTCCGCATTACAGCGTGCTTCAAAACTAAAGCAAAACTCCGCATAACAATATCTGATGGTGAAATGTCCACATCAATTTTCCGTTTGTCAACAAAAGATACAATAACCTGAAAGAATTAGGCCCACGGCACTATTGCAAGCATCAATAAAAGAAATTGATGGAAAAAGTAGACAAATATGAACTTACACTGGCTCCACGCGATTCTATAATTCTTTCAATCAATTCAACATCTGATTCAAGAATATCGTCGGATTGCTCATCAAATGGCCCAAAAATCACTCCATTAGCAACGAAACCACTTTGACCGGACTTAAATCCAATCACTTCACGCACAAAACTGAATTAATCTTCAAATTTTCTAATAACCATTCGAGACAATCCTAACTTAGTGATGTATTAATTGTTAAGTAATGAATCAAAGATAAGTAATAATTATAAAAGTTACTATATTTATGATTCAAGGCAAAACAAACGACCACTTACACACTCTCCATCTTAATATCGTCGCAAGATATGAAATTTCTCTCTTTATCAAACTTATTTAAGTCCATCCCACCAACAGCAACATCTTCTAGATTTTTAGTACCCTTTCGGAGAGCATCTGCGAACTCTGACTAAAAACAATAGCGTTCACCTTATGAGTGGTAAAAGAAATACTCAAAAATAACCTTCATAAGCTTCGTAACAAGCTGCTTGACTTGACTACGAGGAAGAAGTCTGAATGCTGACTGAACAAGTGATGAGATACTATTTTTATCGCAAGCATTGGTGATATTATTTGGATTCATGATAATCCCAAGCTGAAAACTACTTCGAAAATTACGATCGATCCACTATTGAAAAACCCGAAAAGCTCTAGTCTCTGCAAAATAGGACTCAAGATAGAATTTTTTTAACCAAATATTTCCTACCCAAATGTTTGCAATTTTCCATTTTTGCATGTACCGTGAACTTCAAATGTAAATGTCTCATTAGAATATGAACTAAGATCGAAAAATACAAAGCTTACACGTGTTTTTCTGCTATGCCTTAAATGTTTTATAGCATTGTAAACCACATCGCGTCCTTTTGCACTCTCCAAATCCGCAACAATCCACAATGTGAGAGACTGAAAACTGTACAGAGTATCGATTGTGATAGCGAATGAATTGCAGAGGAATATACGAACCAATGTAGAAACATCGTCGGTTTTTCTCAAATATCTCATCTTTGATAGTATACATTGGGTTTTCATAGAAACGCTAAGGTTGATAAATTCAGATGTAGTCTTCGCCTCACACGCTAAATTGGTAATAAAAAAGTGCATTGATTCAAAAGTAAAACATCACATTGCTTACGAGAAAGTTCGGCTAAATCCAATATTCTCTTTTCTGAAGCGGCACCAAGTATACGCAAATTGTGACGTGGTACAACATCTTTCTGCTCCATTATCCAATTTCCCACATTCATTTTATCTTGAAGTTGACCTAACGTATACAAATGTCTACATTTTTTTCTAATACCTAAAACAATAGATATTTCTACCATTTATAACAGCATCTTGTAGCTTTGGAGTAATACGCATTACCTCTAGCATTACTGTCTCTTCGAATTTGTCACCAGAAATCTGAAAACAAGTTTGTTACATTGAAAATAAATCAGATTTTAGCTTCTAGCAACTTACACCAGCATCATCGAGTACATATCCATTTAAAAGAACCTTAGGAGTCTTTCCGATAGCAGAACGCTTTAAGAATTCCATACCATTCTAAAAATACTACTAGAAAATACGAGAGATACGGAAATATAAGTAACGACAAAAAACAAGTATTTAGTTCAGCAAAAAATAAAATTCTCATTTTGTACCGTTCGCCCACTATCATAATCTGATTTCGGTCCAAATATATCCTCATATAACGCATCACCATAATTTGCCTCGAACCATGTTTTAATATGAACCGGATCGATAGTTTCATATGTTCGGTAATCATCCAACATCTAGATAATCGTAGATCAATTCGCAGAGCTAGAAAGCAAACTATAACGATTGCGGTAGCTTAACAACTCCCACATCATTAACCAATCGAAGAGCTTCGTGATAGCTGCTTTCTACGGCAAGGTAATTGAACAGATTAAGCACAGCAACACCACTATCATTGATTCCACTAGCATCTTTACTATTATTTACAGCGAAAATTAGCCCGATTCTAAAACGATGAAAATTCACTTGTTATTAATCATACTGCCGAGAATAAAATGAGCTTGCCTCAAGGGGATTTCGTGCTTGTAAAAAGCATAAGCTATCTTCAACAGATTGCGGCTACTTTCCCCCGAAGGTTCAATAACGAATATCTAAAAAAGAACTTCTGAAAAAACTTAACCGTAACAGGAAAGCGAATGAACATAAGCGTTACCAATGTGAAAAGATTCCGGGCAATTGGACGGATCATGCCAGGATAGTAAGGTTCTAGTAACAATTTCACGCTGTTTCTCCAGTGTTTGTACCGCTTGTCAGTATCCAAATTATTCAAGAACTGAACAAAATGAAAAACCTAATATAAAAAATGACCCTGAGATTTTCCAATATGATAAAGATCAAACACCACGCTAAGACTTCATTTTTAATGTCGACTTACAAAAGGAAATGCATCCCTATAGTCCACAGCATAATTCGTTTTTTCTTCCGAAAGCTCCATGTTTACAAGAATAGACAAGTATTCACGCTGGAAAAATTGCTTTTTAATCCATAATCGTTTCGAAAATATTCAAGCCACACACTTTGATACCCATATTGAAAAAGCCAGAAGATAGCCGTTCTTCTTGTTTTATAATATCAACTAACTGGAAAGCATCCAAACTATCGATGTCAAGATTAATACCATTTATAAATAAAGCCGAATCGCCAGGCTCGAGCGCTTAATAAAATGTAAAAGTTAATCAACAATATTATTTTCTAACCCAATCTAATCTCATACTAATGAAATACATCCAATTGAACAGTACAAAAATTTAAACAAAGAAGAAAAACTAAAGAAAAACAAACAGGCGCCAGAGAGGTACTGCTTCTGATTGATCTCAATCTCTTGACGTGTGAAATCGTCTACGGTGACACGAGAAATAGACCTTAAAAGAACGCATTCACAGTACATAATAGATCATGTAGTATTCACGTGAACGATCACCTAGCATGTCGCGGAAAATCTTGTGATAGCTGCTTTAGTGTTTCAATGGCATTTTCAGCCCCACTGTTTATGATACTCTGCGATGCCTAGAGTAATAATAACAGATCCTACTTAAGCAAAAAATATTGAAATTACAAATTACAATAAATTACAAATTACAGTAATTACAATAAGCAACAATTTGACTAACTTGGAATGAAAGATCTTGGACTTGCCACTGCTTTAACGGAGCTAATTCTTGTATTTCTTTCAAATGCATTCTGAAGGCATCCAGAAAGTCGGTAGAGATCGGATGCAGCTCTCTAGGGAAAACAGGCATGACAAGACAGTGAATATTAAAAGTTATCAATACTGGATATTCTAACATAATGATGCAGATGCTTAACTCACTTAAGCCGCTTGAAATTAAATCCGTGCAAATTCTCTTCATCAAATTCTACCTCCTTCTTCTCATTGCTGTCATCCACAGCCTTATATTCTGTGTTTTTGATAGCGAGTTCTACCCCATATCCCGAAAGAGACACTTTTCTTACCGAAGAAATTATCTTAAAAGTAGTTCGGTAAAAAAAAATAGAGAACAAAGTAACAATCAAACTCATTTACCCCACTATAATGTCTCAGGACATACTGCGTTTGTTGAGCATAGGCAAGTTCCAACACTTTCTCATGGAGTCGCAACCAGGCTTTTGATCCGACTTCTCCATAAATTATCGTGATAACCTTAGCGTCCTTGCCAAACTCAAAAACGTGGTCAACAGAAAGCAGTTTCGGAGCATCTCTGAATTGGAAAATACCAACATTTGCCTTACTAAAACTGATTAACAATAACGCAGAAATATGGCACACATAGGTACCAAGGGAATAAAAATAATAGATTTCAACGTCAAAGATTCTCTTTTTTCGCAGTTCCAATTGAATAAATGTACTAGGGATCCCTGAAGTGTTTATCTATTCAACCAATTTTAAGCGTTTGTCTAGTCTATATGTTAACCTCATAGTGCTCAGATGCAAAACCTTTCATAAGCTATTTTTACTGCATGTTCCAGTTCGCTTGCTTCGCATCCCGTTATTCCATGAACATCGAAAAACGCCATGCATGATATTGCGTAATCAGCACCAATCTTAAATTGAAAACCACTAGAGAAAATTCAACTAGAAAATCTAAGGGCAGTAGAGTAGGAAAAACTTTAGTAGAAACACCTGTTGAAAAAGTTGTACAATAGGCGAAAAGATCCTTAGAGATAATGAAAGCTTCAGCAGATCCATAGAAGAATCGGATAGCACTTTAGAGGCGTGATGAATGCTATACTCGTATTTTTGTTCATCCGTAGCTATAAATTGGATCTAGTTAAAACTATTGAAATCTTGAGAGCGATAACAAAAACTTCGAAGAAAACAGACCATGATTGCAATCAAAAGAAGTACACTTTCGCGCAAAATCCTGGACGAATGACCAGAATAACTGCTCACGTTCCCTCGAGATAAACTCGCTTAACAAAAACGATTTATAAACAGACAAATTAGAAGACACTATTTCATGGAAGGCAATTTGTAACAACGACCCTGTAAACATAAATGTGAAAAAAGCGATGTAAAATTTCGAATGAAATTAATTGGAGTGGCAGAGCAGGGCCACTCACAGCAAACTGTACTAAATGTTCGCGTAAACGTTGTCATATATTCAGTCTAATATACAAATTCTTTGTCTGCGACTGGACACATACAGTTTCTACCTCACCGCTACATCTTGCCTCCGTTCATTAAGCAAAATTACATGAATCATATTTTACACTCACACATTTCATACCACTTATTACTAAATCAGGCAAAAAATTGATTGAGGGTGAAGTTCCCTTCTAACTTGAAGTTTTAAACGACAATATTTCACTTTGAATTCTTTAGATAAACTTGCTGATTTCCTTCGTAAATTGAGAAATTTTGACACAGCCGTTCAACGTCTAGAAACACATAACTTCCATCTATTAGCCATGTTATAATCACAGTTGCATGCGAAAAAAGCAGATCAATTCAAATTCTATCATATTTTTATGCAAGAGGTTCGTAGCACAAATGTGGATAGTATCGACTTCTTAATAAAATACTTTTGCTTATTATTTGTTGTAGCCATTCATTAAACAACCAAGCGAATAGGTTGAAGTACGTTAGTTGCTAATATTAATAGACAGATTTTGCCCAACGAGCCTTGCTTTTTAAAAACATCTACGTTTTTGGAAACGCTTGACTCTTAAGTATAGAAGAAAAGCCGAAATTATTTGCAAGAATGGCACAGCCATTAAGTTATAATTTGAGCTAAACAAAGCTTCAAAATATTCCAACAGTTTTTTAAGTAATTCAAAAAATGAAACAGTATCACAAAACCACATTTCACATTCTTTTCTATATGAGAAAGACGAACAAACTAGAATCCACCTTGTTTCAGCAATCAGAGAAGTAGAATTCCATTTTGAATTTACCGAGGCAATAACAGATCTTCCCTTTGAGTTATCTACACATGTAGAGTAATTAATTTTTGAGACTAGAAACAATAAAGACCAACGTAATAGCATCGCATGGAAATAATTGACCTGAAAAACCAAATTAGGACATTAAAATTAATATAAACACTGAACATTACTGTTGTGAACACACTGAACACATTACTGTACCAGTAAATATATCGGGAAGTAGAAATGGAACGGTATACACTCGAATGGACGTATTACCTTTCACTGATGGCCAATATATTTACTAGCTATCACACAGCTAAACATTTTAGATGTTATAAGCCCATTGGCCATACTTCAGAATACAATCTAATATACTATGAAATATCAGTAATAGCATCTTTGGCCTGTTGCATTTTCTGTAATAACGGAAATGGTGACGTTAGCAATCACTAGTGTGCGGTTGTAGCATGAATTTCATTTCTCAATTCACAATTTTAATTCGGAATGAGTAGTCAGTTTTGTTTTCGTAATTTTCTGAGCAACACGTCGTCAGTGAAGTAGCTAGGTTACACAACTGCTGACAATTAAATAAAAACAAAAGGTATTACACATTAATAAATGATCAGGTTTCATAATATACCAGCAATACTCATAGTTCATCAAGTAGTTGCTGAAATTGAAAATTTTTTTCTTCAAAAATTGTCTTTTTCGGCACTCCATTTATATGACTTGAATAATGCCGCTACAGCTAATATTTTGCTAGTTCAATATATTCATCAAATTTCCACTAAATTAACAACAGGTGAGGTTTAATTCGTATTCTCAATTGTTAAAATAGTTCTCAAATAGATATGTTTTAGAGTTTGCAGTTTCCTTCGCTAATTGCTATGATTGACAGCTACGAAAGCAACGGAGGTTAATTTTACTACCATTCTATTCACCATTGAGTTGTTGGGAATTATTCGTAGTGATGTAAATGGATGCATTCCAGGTCGTCATCATATGGATTTCTTTTGTGGATGGGGTGCTGGCTGTATTGAGACCTGTATTCTTTTTCCTTCAAGCAAAGTGATATTTCGTCAACAGTTGCACGGCTTTTCTGCGAAAGTTGCATACTCTCAAGTTAGCTTGTTTTGCTACGTATCAACGCGATTTTAGTAATCATTCTTTTTATAGATGCTATCTATTTAGTTGAAGTCGGAAGGAATTAGAAGACTTTACCGTGGTCTACTCCCTCCTCTTATAATGAGGACATCATCACGTGCCTTGATGTTCGGTCTTTACGACGAGTTCCAGGTACTAGTCAGTGTTCTCAGTTTTTCAACCACGTTTTATAAAAATCATTGGTAATTTGTTGAAATTTACCATTGGTTGATTTCAAGCTATCATGTTCCTTTTTATAAATAAATTAAGGTAAGCATGTGAAAATCTCAATGTTTATTAATGAATGTATGATCTTCTGATCAACAATAAGAGAAGTGTTTTCTTTCGACTGTTCAAACAGCGTTATAGACACAGCTCATGGCGTATGTTATCGCTCCCGTTACATTTCTTTTGTACCTTATTAGTCTCAGGAAATATTGTATCTTATTACACTCTTATTGTATCCACCGAACGTCGCGTAATTTTCACAAGAAGAAGCTTTTACAATTTTAGCGTTGTAATGTATTTGCTCTATCATACGCAATGTCTTTGGAGAAAACTTTACGCTGTCTAACTAGAAGCAGGAAAAGCTCATTTATTTTTGCTCAAACGTAGAAATTTGACTTTCCAACAATCTTTTTGTGTTTCTTTAAAATAAGATAATAGATAATTGTTGGCGTTAATCAGTCACTTGTGGAGGGATGCGCCAACGCATTCATGTTCAACGTGATATCGTGGAGGTGGTTGAATGCGTGCCTGGTCTATATAATGACTTGAGTTGACCACTCTTCACCAAGTCGGTGCCAGTTATCCTACCCAGACTCCTCTGGTACCAATTTACCGACTCCGGAGGGATGGCGGACTTGGTAGGCCTGGGGGGCGGCCGCGAACAGATTCAGGCCGGCGTGTCAATGCTGCACATCCACCACTGAGCCACTGCGCTCCCCTTTAAAATAATCATCCACTTATTTCATAGTTTTCTTAGTCTTTTGGCTTCTGAAGATTCAAGTTTGTTAAGTGAATATTTAATTCATATCTTTTATTTTTCTTCTTTCCATGTAGTATGAAAGTGATCATGGAAATCTGACGTAATCAGAGGTTTCAAGTAATGTTTGATATGTCACGAATATCTTAAACTTTTTTTGGAAATTATAATTTGAGTGAAATAGAGATTATATCAATTCAACTACAATTCCGCATCTACTGTTCTTCATTTCGCTGTGATTTCTACAATGATTAAGGAAACTCGTGTATTTGTGGTCGGAGTTATCATTTTTTGGGACAATAATAATGGTTGCACTGTACCTAGTATTGATATGTAATTTAAAAACAAAGTCTGTTCCTGTTTTGCATGATGGTGTGCTTCTGCATTTTTTTTTTGCGTAAAATAGTTAGTTTTATGGCTAGAATCACTTTGTTTTAATGGGAAGAAAATAAGTCGTCATTTATTGCTCATAATATTGCGACGTTAGGTATTCCACTTGATCAATTTTGAAAATGGTCACGCTCACCTTTACGAATATAAGGACTTCAGGATTTTCCTACTTCAATGTTTCCTATGTCTCTGAAATGACCATTGTTGATGCTATAGAAGAGAAAGAGATGTCCCAAGCTCAAGCGAGTTCTCTTCCATTATAGAAATAACAGCGAATCGTTTCATATTATAATTCTTTTTTTCTTTAGTCTACCCTCAAATGCCCACATTCTCCACCCACTACATCGTTTACCGTATGTCATGCACAAGCTGCATTTCTCGGCAAGGTTTTCTATATAAACTTCTTATTTTATATACATAGCATTCCTTCTGCTTACTATAACTTAGACATATCTAAGATAATTTTCATTATTAGTGACTCGATTATTGTGAACAGAAGATATTTATTCAACGCTTAAATCACTGTAGGGATCTGAATTGTTTAAGCAACATTGATATGTTATCTTCTTGTATGGACTATCATAATTCTAAATACGTTCAAGCTGGTATCTGCGAAGCATCATTGTGTCCCCTTGAGCGGGTGCAGGTGCTTCTTCAAACTTCTGCTTACCACGATCATTTCAAGAATACTGGTCAAGCTCTGCGTGCTTTGAAGGTTATTTATGTGGTTTTATTTCGTATACATACACTGCTAGGTGAAATTATCCTGGTCATCGTGTTTCAGGCTTATGGGTACCATGAATATTATCGCGGCGTATCCGTAGTGTTGGCAAGGAACAGTTTATCAAACGCTATTTTCTTTACTCTCAAAGGACCTTTCAAGAAAACGGTATATTTTCTTGCAAAAAGAGATCACATAAGTAGTTTTGCATTGAATTTGAAGGTAACCGAAATGTGTCCATCCATCGACCATGCAGCAACTCAAATTATCGCTGACTTTGTTTCTGGTGCTGTCCTTGGTGCGTTGATTTCTACAATGTTCTTCCCAGTGAATGTTGTAAAGAACCATATGCAGAGCAAGGTACGGATTCTAGAAGGACTCTACTTTTATAGTGTAATTAAATTACTCAGGTTGGTGTTCCATATGAGAACCCAGTGCGCGTCTTTTATGAAGTGTGGAAAGAGCGGCAAAGATCAGTCCGTGGATTGTATCTTGGGGTAAAATCATTATTTACTTTTCATGGAATTTCAATAGTTCTTTTTATACTGGAAATTACCAGGTTCATCTCAATTCACTTACCAGGTTCATCTCAATTTCACTCGATCATTACTAGCATGGGGAATTACAAACACGGTTTACGAACTACTGCGTCGAACACTGCAGCCAAACGACCGCGGAATTTAACAGCAACTAATCCATTCCGATTACTTTGTATATACATACATACACATATATAAGCGCCCATATATGTTTTTACATATGTAT
>KN716848.1:17091-39284 GCA_000816705.1 Dictyocaulus viviparus | reverse complement strand
ATATATATATATATATATATATATAACATGCATATACATATACACTACCAAACAGAATCCTATCTGTTCCAAGTGAATGATATTAAATTGGTGGTTAATACTAGTATACTAGTGAAAACATTTAAAACAATCCCAAGTCACATAGTCAATACGGCAAATTATGACAACTTATTGATTAGTAATTAAAAAATGAAACAGTAGGATGAAGAAGGGTAAATAAGAATTACAAACAAATGAGAACTAGAAGAAACACAAATTTGGCACATAAAAGTATATCCGAGTTAGTGAAAAATACAAAATAAAATTCTCAAAAGGAGATACAACTGGATGACCCACTTGAGCAATGACTGATATGTTGACGTAACTATTTTTTTTATAATATTGTTCTCGTCCATGTCGGATGAGTGATTCGTCCGTACTGTAGGCATAAATTTTAATACTATGCAGTTTCAAACAATTCACTAGGGAAAAAATATCTGACCTGGATATCGCTGATAGTCTCATAAAATCTCTTCATCAAATTTGGAGAGTTCTTCATTGTTGGAATTTCCCATGTTTCATATGTTCCCTTCTAAAATCTACACTTATAATATTTTTCAGTTCCAACTAAAGAAATTTGTATTAAAGAACTGCCTTTCGGTTATTGTAAAGTATCTGACCAATTGGAGACACAATGCATGCAGTTCCAGCTCCAAACATTTCCAATAGCTGTAAAACATTTGCTCGAGTTGAAAAGACTACCGAGTTACTGAAAAATCTCACACGTCGGCACTCACACGTCCTTCATCGAGAGCTTTTTTCACATCGCTTAAAGTGAAGGATTTTTCCGACACTTTAAAGTCTTCCCATTCCCTAGCCAATTCCAAAAGTGAGTCACGAGTGACTCCAGGCAAAATTAAACCTCGCTCAAGTGGTGGAGTAATAAGCTCCATCTCTAAAATCGTGATTCTTAATAATGCGACTAGATTAAATTAATCTCAAAACCTAACCTCCATCTTCGTTTTTCCATAGAACGAAAATATTCATTGTTCCCACTTCGGTAACTTCCTCCTCCTCTCCATATAGCCAAAGAACTTGTTGGCAGTTCCTCGCTTCCGCCTCTTTACCGACTGCAATTGTAGGCGCATAGTTACTGTAATGAAAATTACATTTTGACCAAAAAAAAACACTAAGAAGCCTACGATTTCAGCAGGTACCATACCATCCCATTTTGAATGCACCGACACCTCCTGGAAAAGCTCTCACGTACTGTGGATCCGCAAGAAGACGAATTGGGTGAAATCCGGTTGAATAATACTGACCAACTGGACCAGTAATCACAAACAACTTAGCATTCAGTGGAAAACCAACGCCAAGTGTAGGCTACAACCACAGAAACAAAGTAGCTCTATGTTCCAGAAAGATCAAAACATTCAAAAATCAGTGACTTGAAACTTGTAAATTCAAAATAAACTCACATCAGTACCGATCAGTGTAGGCCTGATATAGAGCGACGAAGTTGAGGAGTACGGAACCCATTCCTGATCAAGAGTGATCTGGACACATATAATTTTGATCAATTCTTCAGCATCGAAATCCTGAAATCCCGTTAGTCGGAAAAGATAAGTTATGGGGATTCTAGGACATAAACAAATTTTCAAAAACAAAATAAAAGCAGTAAATGTTTTCTTACCAAGAAATGTTTCTAACAGTTCAATACTACAGGAATTTCAGGAGAAAATACTAGTGCGTAAAACATTGCACCCAAATATAGGAATGCTACTTTGGAGAGAAGACTTAATTTTACAGTGAGAAAGGTGGAAACTAAAAACCGAACATACAGGTAATGCAGCACGGCGAGCTGTTCTTCTCATCCTAGCCATATTCTTCTCTGGACGAAAAAGTCGTATCTTGTTATCAACACCTCTATACGCCTTCATACCTTCGAAAAGTTCACTGGCGTAATGTAGGACCTACAACATTAAAACACTTCACTACCAGACACATGGCAACTGCTATGCACCAACCACGGAGTTGCACATCCTTAAAATCACTTGCAGCCAACTTACTTCTCACTGATTCAGTTTAAAAAAAAGTCGCTGAAATCCAACGAACTATTACGATTAGAGCACTTTTTCCCAAACATTCCAAAGATTGTATGAAGAGCTAACTGATTGAACACAAAAATTACGTAGAGAAGGAGAATATTTCTACGAGAAGTGCGTGGAAAGTCAATGAAGCACATAATTGTGGAATAAATGTTGTATACTACTAGTTTACCCGTAATGACCATTCCCAAGCTAACCAATGTGTTTTAAATTTTGGAAAGAAATAGTTATTTTATGTTGACAAAACAATAGCCCTTAAATCTTGAAGTCGTGCAATGAAATGCAGAATCGATGTCATGTACAACAAAAAAATGTGGAGCGTAACATTAGAATGAAAGCAATAACAGACAACTGTAATATTACTGTAAAACCTGAAGGATATTTATGACAAATAAAGGATGGTGATGAGCCATATCTGTATTAAACATGTATCATCAAGACGACAAACGGAAAAAATTATCATGTAATTTAAAGTTTCAATTAACGAATAAAAACAGTATTCAGAGTGTATGATATTACCTTCGATCCAGGATGGATACTGAGATTTCTAAGTGGCGTGATTCTAGGGTGCGACCACCCATTTGCTTCATCCCAATCTGCGAAAGCCATGTGATCTGCATAAAAATGGCCGAACTTGAGTGTTTCGCTCAATCCGGGTTTTCGATGAAGTTCATTGCCTGTTGCTGGAGTCACAATTAGGTCCTGATGCTGAATTTTTTCTTCAAAAATCAATTGAATATGGAATATAGATATTCGGCTATTACTTTCTATAACAATTTGAAAGAAAGAAGTACTATGAAATAGTACCATGGCGTTAGTTCTGCGTTTATAAGCATTTGTCATGGAAAACTCTGTCTATAGTTTCTTTAATGCAGTTTTAAATATTACAGAGATATAGTAACATATGAAACAAAATATCAACAACTTACATAAAAAGATTTATGAGGATCACCGGTAAGTTTAGGACTGAGACGTTCGTTCAATTGTGGAGTCTGAATGTTTGAAGCAACAAGTCGAAAAGAGCTAATGGCAACCCGCGCATTTGGTATTAGTAGTGTATTCATATTCTGAATATTCCTACATAATTCGCAACATTACAACTACATCGTAAAACAACATAAAATAAACACAACGGAAAGTTGCTGTAACAAAAGTACACAGGAAAAAATCGATCAACAGAGGAATGCGATCTCGCGAGAAAAATGTTTGTGCACGTGCCGCAGTAATGCGGATGCGCCAATAATAATGATTCAAGGAAATCGACGTTAGATAGCCACTGTATGTCTATCACAAGTCAATCAGCTTATAAGCGAGCAAAAACTTCAAATATACATCTAAAGTTTAATAAAAAGTGATTCTGTAATATATTTAGATCGCCACAAAATACAGGAAGGTACTACCTATCGTACAAGCAACAGTACTTGACAGCAATGATGACTTTTATCCCTAGTACTTAAAGAATAAATCCTGGTGAATAGAAACGAATCTTAGTGGATTGCTACACGAGCACATTGCAAATTCTGAGAAATATCAGATCGATGGAATACCACCTTCAACGAGATGGCACAATGAACACGACAGCACCATGTGGTCGTCTGTGGGTAGGAGTGAGAACGCTAGTGTGACCACGCCTCTTTTGACGTCATAACGGTAGCGATGAGATGACTAGCGTGTTCGAAAAACACCACTGCACCTATACCCATCACCAATCCATCATTGTAACAATCATGAAGAAGAAATCGTCAGAAAACGTGAAAATGACGTAATGACCTATCTTTAACCCAAGGATACTGTACCTACGAATTGAGGTAATGAATGGGATCGATTTCTGATCGTCGAATGAATGGGATACGTTTGCGTAAACATTTAATCACATGGAGAACTATCGCATGATCATAAAAAATTTTTCACGTTGACGTGGCACATGTTGACAGTAACGAATACAGTAGGGGGCAGTTTAAATAATGAATAACAGTAACTGTTTCTGAGGAGTGAAATTGTAAAATTATCCCTATGCTCTTAGAGTAAATATTGAAGAGTTTACACTTGATATTGTTACAACGCTATCTGATAGGCTTTTCACACAAACATACCAGGTTGTCGCCAACCCTATGCATCATAGATAATTTGTCTAATAATTATCACAAGTCATATTCATTACTTCATTTCATTGAATGACATTGAATAATTTAAATTACGTGCATTGGGTCGTTTTATATAAATACCAACCTGGATATCTCATTAAAAATAATTTTTGCTTCGTGTATAAAATATAATTAGAATTCCGTAATCGTAAAACAAATGTAGAGAATCCTTGCCAAGTTTTAGCCCATCACTCCTAGTCCAGAATTCATATGAAACATTACGTTGTTCAATTGGAACAACAAATGAAATATTGTTGCTGTTGGTGAATATTTACAATTCTAAAAAATGTTTGATTGCCCATCATGAAGACTTCAACACATGATGATAGCTACATCGACATCACACATGCTTCGTTTAATAGTACTATGATGTCATGTATATTTTCCATTCACACTTACATGTGTTTAATGCGACTATGGAACGAGATAGCTTATACTGTAGGTGACCGACTAGAAAAATGTTCATATTTCCGTTGAATCTACTTTATTTTTGCTTCTATTCCATTCGTATCAACTCTTTATATTGGAAAACAATATTATCTAATTTTGCTATTCAGATAGCGCGTGGAATTTTTTTACGTAGATTAATTGTTGAAATAAAATTTCTCTATTGCATAGGAAAACGCTTAAAGCCTAAAGCATGATGTTGCTTTTAATCTTCTGGTAAATCTAAAACGGAAACTTATTATTGACAAGGCTTTGGTGAGTATTGTTATGCGTTGTGTCATTCAGAGTTCTGAGTTCTTATGCGCTAGAATTCTCATTATGCTCTCTCTATGCTCTTCGAATATTTTCGAATATAAATGATGTGACATTTATAATCAAGCAACCAACTAGTTCCATTTTCTCCTCATTGTAACACATATATTTCGTGAGTGGCCCATTCCTGATTGTCCGTACTTTCGATCTTCCTGGTATTTCATTGAGGCTTTTTGTGTATAGCACACGCTGAACTGACATTTTTCGTGAAAAATGATATTGCCAGTAAATTCAACAATTTTGAAGTATTGCTCATTGTTGAATAAGTTCTTTCTGGATCCAGTGCAATGCATCAATGAACAATCTGGACGAAGCGTTGTAAACTTTGTGGAACACCATTATTCAAACAGCATGCTATATGACTAAAACTGAACAATACTCTTTTTGTTAAGAAGTGATATAAATCAGTTTAATGTAGGACGCTTCCGCCTTGCATGAACGAACCGACAGCAAAACATTCAGCCCGGTAGTGTCGTAAAATTATCTTAAAAGTATTTCTTAAAACGTCCATATGAAAAACATAAAGGATTTTAAAGACACACAGTTTATGAACAATAGAAAAGAAATTAATGGGCTGACATCTCAACTGTGATTACGAATCGCTTTCTTTTTCTTGCGACTTGATAACAGCTGAGCGTTGCAACTGTCAAGCTTAAGCGAAACACAGGTAGGATTCAGTTCATAGAGGAAATAACATTAAATTGCCAACGCTGCAGTCATATTAGTGTGTTAGGATGTGAGATCATCCATTGTTATCTTCTCCATTTCTTTTTTATAGTGAGTCAATACGAATAATGCGTGATCTCCTGAGAACTGCTGTGTTCTGAAATTTCAATTATTTTCAAATCCTCGAAAGGTGAATGACGCAAGTGGTCGCTCACATTGTTCGCAAAGCTTGAGAAACCTCTAATCATTATACTAATTGTTCTTTGATAACTGTAGTTTTTCTTGACTGATAATAGGCTGCCTGTCATTCAATAACTGTTCGTCAGTCTTGCTCTTCGTAGTTTTTTTGCAATTCGATAACGCTAGAATTTTCAATTCGTTTTTTTTTTGCGATCCAGACTTTAAAGATCAATTAGATTTCTTTGAACTTATGTGCAGTTTGGGAGCCTCTCATTAATCTTTCCAGCATTTGGCAAAAAAAGGGAATAATTAGCGTCTCGGAATTAAAGAGCTTTACTCAGAAATAAGTATCTACAACGTAGATAGATATTTTTGGATGCATTCTGCTTTCTAACCCTATCTTCAAGCTGAATAGCCTATTTTTATATGCCAGTACCTCAACAACGTGAACAGCCTGGATACTAAATGATGCATGAACAATTGTTTTGAGGGGTTCTGAGAGACTTTAAAGTTTCTGGGTTCACTAATGAATAAAAAGCAGTTGAATTGAAAGGAAGCTGGTTAGCGAAATCTAAATGGAGCAATCTCCAACTCGGTGTTTTATCATGGAAGCGACACCTAATAAACTTTTAAATGGATATTTACGATATTCTCATTCTCTGATCCAAAAATACCCAACGAAAAACGTTAACTAAATTTAACGATATGTCGGTGAAGAGGGAAGTACAGGATAAGCGATGTGAAGAATGCAAAATTATTTGATTTATTTTGGTTTTCTTGAAATACGTCACTTGTTTCTTTGCTATAAAAGGAACAGTTCAAATTTTTATACTCAGCAATCGTAATGCTGTTCACTGTGAACTTATCCTATAGTAATGCGGAGGTCAGTTTTGGTTAATTGAATTATAAAAGAATAACAATAATGCGCTAACAGTAATATACTTAACGAAGTACTACGATAATTCGAACGAATAGTATATGAGAAATAGGAGAGGAAGATGAATTAAATGGCGGATACTTCTAGGATAATGATTCTTTTATTTCCATTTTGATGTAGAAACCTAGCCAAGAGTATACTAAGTTATCAAGAGTTATCGTCTTCATGAAATATGGTCACAAGGGAGAAAATCTTTCTGATTGATTGAAGCCGGTGACTGACTGTGAATCACAAGAATGCCTGAGCAGGACTATCTCAGGAATCCAGGAAACTAAAGCTACACCAGCAAAACTTGGTCGCACCAGTGTCACCATGTAGATAGTGGACCACCATTACGGAAGACTGTCGCACGAGGAAAAAAATGAATGGAAGATTGCTGGAACAAACAGTATGCGTGAATATGGGCCATCCAAGTAACTAAGTAGCGAACTAAACTGGCACAATAATAATATAGGGCGTTTGAATAGGAATCCAGATCACTGTTTCTTTGTGCAAGAAAAGTAGTTGAGTGCTTCGATAATGCAATCGGGTAGCACAGCAGAACGGACAGCCGTAGACACGGGTTCCAGTCCTGCTGATGCTACACTTAGGAGCGGGTACACTTGACCCACAAAATTCATAGACACTGATTTGTACCGAACGAGTGGTTACAGTAGGTGGTAATACACTGAATGAGAAATGGATAAAAAACTTTCTAAAAGTTTTAAAATTTATCATAGTTCAAATTAAAAAGCTATTTTTTTTCTCAAGTTGATATGAATCAAATATATTTATGTAGCAGATAGAAAACGAATTCGAATAGTTAAGAACAAAAAAAATTATTCCACTGAGCAATGCCGGAGGAGCAGCTTCTAGGTGTATGCTAAAATAGGAGTACAACTCATAGTAACCGTATAAATGAAAATACAATTTATTTCGCAATAACTCAGAACAACCTTAATGCTACTTAACAAGAGGAGCTTCAAATGACTAACGTTTTTTTTTCTACTAAATTGCGTGGTGTATTAATATTTATAAACGAGCTAATAACGCAAAATATAGATCTCATTCCCTTGACCTCAAATGAAACTACAACAGGGCAAGACGAGCAAAAAGCCTGCTTAAATCAAATTGCCTAAATTTCAACGGATTAAAGTGATAGGATGAATGCATGTAAGTTAGCATTAGAATCCTGTATTGAACAGTTCTTGATGCATATGAAGAAAACTAAGCACGATCATTGGACTGTTAGAGATGAGAAGTGCACCAACCGTCAATAGCTATTAGCCACACCGTAAAACATTTGTTCTTTGGGACATTTGACAGCAAAGATGTCGGTGGCGTCAGTTTACTCGTCGAATAAAAGTTATTCATGTTTTGAAGACTAAGCATTTCATATAGACATCAAAGAGCTAACTCCATGAAAAAGATCACACTTTTTATAAAGTCATTGCAGATGGTAAAAATGTTGAAATCAAATGTAGCAGAAAAAAATACGTCAAAATGCTATGCTTAACATTAAAATAATTTTTAAACCTTCAGAAATAAAGACCCACAATTTTTAATTGAAAGAACAGGGTGAGCGGTTGCACATACGTGTTATGGCAAACATGATATAGTAAGTCACAATTGCTTCTGAGATGGCAGAGGATTTTGTTTAGAATTTCTATACAGATCTATTCAAGAACCGTATTCACCTTTCCTTATATGATGAGAGAAAGAAAGGTTATGTGATTTTATAAGTTCCTCTTTCTAAAATCCGACATGCTGTTAATGCTCCAAGAAATCGCACAGTATTCGGGCCACACAAGACTGGTCCGGATGAATTGACGATTTTGCTGTCACTCCTCATAAATACGGGGCGCAATGGCTCAGTGGTGGAGGTGCCACAGCGACACGCCGGTCCAATCAGTTCGCGGCCGCCCCCCAGGCCTACCAAGCCCGCCATCTCTCCGTGGTCGTTCAATTGGTACCATAGGAATCTGGGTAAGATAACTGGCACTGATTTGGTGAAGAGTGGTCAGCTTAATTCCTGTATAGACTAGGCACGCATTTAACCACCTCCACGATATCACGTTGAACATGAATGCGGGGGCGCATCCCGCCACAAGGGATTGATCAACGCCAACAATTATCAATTATCTTATTATTCTCATAAATACAGATATTCTGCTATCTAGACACTATTTGTTTCCAAAGAATGAAGAGCTTCAAGTCAATCAGAAACTGGCAAAGGCATTGCAGTATATATTCTTCATTCGGAAGACGATTTGCTACTTTTCTCACACGGCTCAGCTACTTTAGCCTGATCAAGTTCTTGCCTATGGCCCGATACGGATTGGTAATAATCAATCAATCAAATGAAAGCAGCCCTCTCCTCCTCAATCACAATGTTTTGCATAGAAGGAATGCAAACATGAGAAAAACACGCACATATGCCACAAATATGTAGTATTAAACATCAGTTTGCGTTGATTAACTGCTCCATGCATGAACGGAATGTCTGCAACTTCAAGTGCCCCAATGTAGCATATTTTGCTATTTTTCCTTCCATTCTACCTTAACGCTTCTGCCACATATCAGTCCCACCACTATCATATCACTTTGATAGGATAGATCTATAAAAGCATAACTCCACTGCAACTTACCTTACTTAGACTAGGTCTTACTTGATCTTGGACTTGGATCTTGATTGACTGCACTCCATTCTTCTCTACATCGACACTTCTATCAGGAATACTCTTGATATATTTGTATCATCTTGGACATTGGATTCTCCAATCAACCACACCTTCCCTCTATCTTCACTTTCTCTCAGAAAAGTTTATTCTTATAGATACATTCTGCTTTGTATCACCATCGATACATTAGTTTGTGTTTATATATTTTTTTCAAGAAAGTTTATTCATAGAAGTCTGAGGTACATCACCCAGCTTTGGAATAAAGTTTACGACTACCGAACCTAAGCCAATATATGGTGCATTGGCCGGCAATTAGCAAGAAAAATAAAAGTTCCGTGTGGCAGGTAGACAACGTTCAACGCTTTTCTTCGTTCTTACTCGTTCAACAGAGCAATCAAAATTCATTGTCTGATAATAAGTGAATTCAATATAGTCATTTATTGCCTTTATCGTTCACTATTTTGTTTTTTATTCATTTCTTTCAATTTTTTTTCTTTATAAACAAAGAAGTCATAACATTCAATGACCTCCTCAGTATCTTCATGTCAAGGAACTTTGACAAAAGCAACAAACCGCCTTTTAACGGTCTGTAATAGTCAAGAACATATACTAGAGATGAAGGTAGAATCGTTTCTAAAATACGACAGCCAACAATAGTATTTGAACTCAATTAGTATTAAATGATGCAAAATTAGGGATTGAATTCGGAAAAAGCTATGTAGAGACTGCTCTGGAAAATTATCACATGGCAGTTGACAAACTATAGCCGAATACTTCAGCATCGGAGGACATTCAAAGCAGAGTACAAGCCAACACCGATAGAACACGACATTATCGACGAGGCAACAAACATTTTACGCAAAATTCATAGTCTAAAGGAAACGATTTGAAAATATAAAAATCGACATCAAACATGAAATCATAATGGAAACATTGATTAAAAATATTGAAACACCATGGCACCAGTCAGAAATTTACCACCCTTTTCTGTTCCAAAATTTAGTGGACAAGTTTCGGAATGGGAAGCATTCTGGATTGCCTTCGACCATACAATTCACTCAAGAATAGATGACTACGACAAAATGTCGTACCTAATCGATTCTCTTCAAGGCAAACCAAAAGAATTCGTAAAGCGATGTCAATCATCAAGTCAATAAAATCAGTCTGTGATATCCGAATTAAAAGATAAATACGGCAAGAGAAAAGCTATAGTTAACCAGTTACTCAAACAATCATGTAACCCGAGCCAGCAGCGAATGTCTTGAGGACCAAGAAACATATGAAATAATTTTTTCAATTATCAGTCAACTAAAACAAAATGGAGAGCAGATCGACAATTCACATCTGCAGCAGGAAGTGCTAGGAAAATTTACACAAAATATTCAAAATTGTGCTCTTAAGCAAAAGAGAAAACAAAGGTCACAGAAAATATGAAAAACGGAACATCTTTTGACAACCATCAAAGAACACATTAGAGAAGGACTTGTGATAAATGATCAAATAGAATAATAGCACCATCAAATTTTACACGTGAACAGAACAGTTTACTGAAAGCGCCAAGCAACACTATCAGACCTTCGATAGGGTTTATAACGTTTGGAAAAATACAACAGCGCCCGAAAAATACAAATGCAACTACAAGAAGACCTTGCTTTTTTTGTGGTGATCCGGGCCACATACCAAACGAATGTAACAAAGTCAAAACTCATGATCAAGGATAGAAAATAATAAAACAACAAAACCTATTGCTATAACTGTGGCTTCCCTTCGGACAATACGAACTTTTGCGAAGGTGGATCATGTTTTATATGCAACAAACGTGGACACCATACATCCATGTGTTTGAATCAATTCGCACAACAGAACAACAACTGTAATGCACAACAAAAATGGTATAATTCAGAAAATACAAAATCATATCCAAAAAATCATCCTGTAATGTAAACACAATGTCCACTAATAACAATAAACAGAAAGAAACATTGGTACTCTATATGAGCAAAAAGGGAACAAGCAGTTCACAAATTCTGGAAGGTAAAGCTCAAGTCCAAAATAAAAATACTGGACAATCCAAAACAGTATTTAATATCCTAGATACGGGCTTGGTTAGATCGTTTATAACTGGGAAGCTAGCCAAACCACTAAAACTTTCCACCATAGAAATTACAGATCTCAATTTCTATACATATGGCGGTTCTGAAGAAATTACGAAAACTTGCCAAATTACAGAGATACTGCTGCGGGACGACGGAGGAAATTGATTCAATTTTACAGTAACAAGAATTGGAACAATAAGAAAACCGATTAAAACGAATTTCCCTTGATCAAGAGGACATGACATTTCTGCAACACAACAATATTGATCGTTCTATTGATGTAGAGCAGCGCTACATTGATCCATACATCTTGTTTGGATTCTCAGATCTATTTGACCTTATGAACGATAAGATATTTCCAAGCAAAAAATTACCTTTAGAATTTAAGCTAATTTATTTAAGACTTGGATACCTTATAGCTGGCTCTATTCATAATCAAAAGATTGAAACGCAAGACAGTACACATTTTTCATCAAAAATAACTCAACTTTCGCATAGTAGTACCAAACAGGAATCAGATATCGATATTGATACATTTGATCCATCGATAATTTACGGATTTACCGGATCGCACAAGGAAGAGAAACAGAACAAAGCAGCGTGGAATAAATTCAAAAATACAACAGAAAGAAGACAAGATGGTTACTATGCACAATTTCCATGGAAAAATAATGCATATACATTACCAGACAATAAAAGTATAGCAATAAAAAGATTCAAAACTACCCTAACGATTTGACAGATGATTTCAATACGCTATATAAGTATGACGAAATCATTAAAGATCAATTAGAACAACGAATAATTGAAGAGGTTCACGAAACAAATTGCAATATTGGGTACATTGTACACTATTTACCACATCAGACAGCGCTTGCACCAAACAAGGAAACGACAAAGATATGAATTGTTTATGATGCTTCAGCACACCTAATAGAGCTCCTTCTTTAAACGATGCTCTTTTCCAAGGACCAGCTATGTTACTAATTATATGTGACGTACTACTCAGATCCCGTGTTGGAAACACTGTAGCAATTGATGACGTAGAAAAGGACTTTTTGCAAGTAAGAATACAGAATAGATTTACAAGAGTACCCTTCGAACTGACCTCCTCACTATCCCTATTATCAGCTATGATAAAATAAGAGTTAGAAAATTACGTTCACAACAACTCACTAGCAGATGAAATGCAGAATAATATCTACGCAGACAACGTAATTTTAACAGCAAGCTCATCAAAACAGCAACACTAATATATACGGAATCAAAAGAAATCTTTAAGGAGATGAACATGAATCTAAGAGAATGATGATCCTGTTAGATGATCAAAATCTAATGGAAAAAATGAATGCTACAGATCGAGCATCAAATGCAGTACGAAAGTTACTTGGAGTTACGTGAAATTCTAAAGAAGACAAATTATCACTATCTATTAATTGCCCATTAACTATTAAAATCACTAAAAGATCTGTTGTTGAACAGATAGCGGGAATCTACGACCTCTTGCGGTGGCTATCACCACTAACATTACGAGGAAAACTCTTTCTTCAGAACTTATGGACACTTCAATACAGTTGGGATACCCCACTATCAAGTGAACACAAAGAACAAAGGAGAAAAATAGTTGAAGATCTAAATGGATTCGAAATTAATATCTCTCGAAAAGTAGCCAAAAGAGAAATAGCTGGAGAATTAGTAATATTTGCAGATGCCAGCAAACAATGCATGGCAACATGCGCTTATTTAATATCAATTAATGAATCGTTCAGTCAATTACTTATGGCAAAAAGCAAATTACCAACCATGGATTCAAATACCACGATTCCAAAACTTGAACTGAACGCAATCACTATGGCAGTTAGACTCGCAAAAAAGAAAACATACATCAAATCAATACATAGGAATCAAAAAACTATACACCAATAAGCCAAATTACAATTCTAGCTGATTCCGAAATAACTTTAAACTGTACGCGATCAAATAAAACAGACAAAACACATGGTACACTAGTAAAGAACAGAATAAAAAAAATAAGACATATAATGAGCCACCTCGATATACCATTTCAATTTGGCTACGTACCTGCAGATCAAAACGCTTCGGATTGCGCTACTAGAGGACTAAATAAGCTTGTATTTAAGAACCAGATATGGTGGAGTGGATCAACCTTTATCAGGAATATTATAAAGAGGGAAAACTATTTATACAGTACTAATGTCACTGCAGTCATGTGAAGAAAAAAATTTTTCGACTGGAGTAGACACAATCAATTAAAGCAAGCACAACGAGCTATTGCATACGTTCTGAGATTTTTGAAAGCCGTATAACACTGACTCAACCAGTGTCTAAAAGTTTGCGTTGAAAGCAGTATTCCAGAAATCGAACTAATAAAAAATATTCCGTACATAACAGCTAGGGAACACGATTTAGCATTGAGGGTGTTCGTTCGCAATCATCAGAATTTGTACCATTCAACAATTCCAAAAAACCAGAATCATTGTAATCTGTATATGGATCAATACGAAATCTTCCGTTGTAAGGGAAGACTTCGAAAAGCAGACATATCGTTCAAAACCAACAACCCATGTTAATCGTGAACAACACCAAGAAATCATGATACGTGATCGTCATCTTCTGTATGATTGTGGCACATGGCTAACGTTATACAGAAATTATGGATACCAAAATTACGTCAGCAAACACAAAAGATTTTAAAAGGATGCATCGCATGCCAAAAAATGAACAACCCCCAATACAAACACCCAATAATGGAGGACCTGCTGGAAAGAAGAGTCCAAAGGTCTAGACCATTCGAACATGTCGGCTTAGATTATTTTGGTCCGATAGCAGCAAAAGAAAATTATAGCATAAAGAAAGTTAATGGAATTATAATAACTTGCGCAGTAACCAGATTATTCTATTTAGCATTAGTAGAAGACATGACGACAGTCAAACTACTATTAGCTCTGAGACGCTTTTTCGCAAGACGAGGAGTTTCAAAAACTATAACGTCTGACAGCGGCCCCAAATCTTTCATGAGGAGAAAAAATATTGAGGAAAACTGTTTACCCAGTAATCAACGATGTAACTTTAGCAGCAACAATGGCTACAAAAGGAATCAGATTGAAGACAATTACGCCGTATGCTCCGTGGCAGGGAGCGTTTTATGAGCGATTGGGAACAGAAGTAAAAGGAAGACTAAACACACGACCGTTGACTTACCAAGAGGAAAATGTCGATTATTTTTTAATACTAAGACGAATAGACTTCCTTAAAAAAGACCTCATAGTCCCACTTCCTTTCGAAGAACTCACACACACGGCAGATAGAAGATGAAGAATACATTTTACCACAAAACTACCCGAACCACCTACAAAACAAAAAGCGCTAGAAGCTTTAAGAACAAGTCATGAACTCACAGAAAAATTTTGGTTAACCTGAAGGCAAAATCACCTCCCCAGCCTACGAGACTCACTCAAACCCAAAATAGATAAGAAAAGAGGATGTATAAGCTCACCATCAGAGGACGCCGTAGTGTTAATTATTGATCCAGTAGCTCCAAGAAACACTTGAAAAATGGGACCACGAGATTGCACCAAGAGCTCAACAATATAGTGAGAGAAGCACAAGTAACTGGCAAACGGACGGACAATCAGAAGATCCATGAACAAACTCATGCTTAAAATTAGAGAACGAACAAAAAAACCTGAAATGCATGCGGAGGAATAGAAACCATTGACGACCAGGACGATCAAGCAAGCGAGGAGGCCACAATCAACGCTACAACCTTAGACGTTGAAGACAAAAATAGACTTGGAGTATGTCCTTATTTTTTTAAACACCTTTGTACCTTTTGATATTTGTGTTTTTTAAAGAAACTTTTTTTCTCGCTTCTCACTATCATATAATGTTTTACCACCAGACATAAGAAGAACATACAAATTGGAGTTCACCAACTAAAGAACTGAAGAAATAAATATCATATGGGCTATACTCAATTTCCTACTCTATTACTGCATTTCAAATAATCATTGATGTACTATACACAATTTTTTTAGACGTGTCAGAATTCAATATACACAGAAGATAATGAAACAGAAAAGTGGCTGAAGACATGCAAAGTGGCGATGCCAGATTATAACTGCATTTAATCCTTACATTCCTCTCATATTATTATTCTTGTAAAATGCATTATAGTTATAGATGTCTTCTATTGCTCATTTCGTGTGGCCTTATGCCATCATAGAATTGTGAAGCAAAGCTACGACGATGAAAACAGATTGGACAACTCTCGCTATGATCGATTTTCTGATAGGATAAATATAAAGCATAACACCACTGCACCTTACCTTATTTAGACTTGGTCTTACTTGGTATTGGACTTGGACCTTGACTGCATTCCATTCTTCTCCATATCGACACTTCTATCGAGAATACTCTTGATATATATATATATATTTCATCTTGGACAGTGGATTCACCAACCAACCACACCTTCACTTCCTCTCAGAATAGTTTATTTCCTAGACAAATTCTGCTTTATATCATCATCGATGCATTAGTTTGTGTTTACCCGAGTCGTTTCAACATCTTTCCTTCCCTATTCTTCATCTATATTTATCTATTACTACTTTATCTCCTCATTACTATAACCTATATTGATTTGCTCTATCTTCATAGCGCATTCTTTATTTATATACATATATTCCTCCATAGTCTGTCTTCTCCACATTGAATTTATCGTGTGTTGTAGTATACTGTGCCAAATATGCGCTCTTGTTAATCATAGCGTTATATTATTATTGTGCTAACTATTACATCACATACAGGCCTGGATACCCAAGTTTGAAGTATCATTACTTAATTTGGGATTTACCAAACGGCTAACGAATCCGAATTAGTACACGCGTGGCGATTCAGGGAGAGAAGTTACTCAAACTAATCGATAGGACGAAGCTCCATTAACTACATTCCAATTAGAGCCACTGACCCGCTTTCTGGTTGTAACGTCACGATTGCGAAAATTGGCAGGAGGTCGATGGTTTATAATCATTCTGGCAGCTTCGGAAGTAATTACCGTTGAATGCATCCAGTGGGCCGTCATTGAAAACTATGGAAAACAATGTATATAGTAATATATGTGCCTTGCAAATATGTTGAATAGCTAATACAAGCTCTTTATACAAGCATAGGTACGCGCGTAAGTATATGAGTCTTGATACTTTCAACCACCGGTTTCAAATCGCTTATAGTGCGAATTTTTTAATCTGTTTTCATTAACAAAATTTTACTTTTCAACTTTTTAAGTGGCATGATAATGATACTACATAACAATAATGACAAAATGGCTTGGTTATTGGGAAATAACTTTAATAATTAAAATTTTTTCGAGAGGAGAATTCTACGAAAAGAATGTAGTTGCGGAATGTGGTTATAGTCTTAACGGTGCACATCTTCAGACATCTGCTGCAGTGGCTAATGCGTGTGTATAGAGTTTTTCTTATGTCTGGGAACGATGTGTGATCTGTGTTAGTCAATTGAAGACTAAAGTATTCAAGTGTAGAATGAAATACGTCCTGTATGATTTTTTTCATGGCTTTAGTTGGTGAATGATCAGTTTTTTATGTTCAGAGGACATGTTGGCAATTTAACTGTGTCTTCCTTTACGAATGTTGCAGTGTATATGTGGTTCTTTATAATAATTTCGTTTAAGATACTTTTCCATCGAAAATATATAGAAGTAGACGATCATTGCGATTGTAACCTTAATTCAATCATTTACCGTCTATCTGTACCTTTTTGTAAAATCGATTACCCTCATACTTAATATACTTATGCTTAGAAATCGCTGGCTAGATCACTCAGATAGATCCTTTTAATGTATAAAAGTACTTGTTGTGCTATTCTTAGATATTCATCAGAAACGTTTTTCATCAAAAGATGTAGCAATTCTTGCTACTTCCCATACATTTACCAATAAGAAACCTTCTCTTAATATAATTATAATCATACATATCAAGTATAACATCCTGATAGGATAAAAGTATAAAAGGGCTTTAGCCCTACATATATACTTCTCTTCTTCTCTTCTCTTCGTCGAACTACTCTTTATCGAACTCTTCTCCTACTTATTTTTTTACCTCATCACTCTTCCACCGACTATACCACTTTTCACTCTTTCTCAGGAAAGGACTCTTTCTTCTATAATCGTTTTGTATTCGTACCTGTCTTCAAACATGGCGTCATAAGGAGTCCAGTATCGTCAATTGTTATTTGCCAACTGGTGCAATCACATCAAAAGAACTGGACACATTTTACAATGCTTAAGAATGTGTTATAAAAATTGTTTGAAAAGTTTTTGAGAACGATAAACGAAGAACACTACAGGATAGAAAGCTTTGGATCAGAAGATCATATCATATCATATCGATCATAGAAAACATAGATCGTTATGTTCACCGCACGATTTTTTCAGCAAAATTAAATCTCTGCCAAGAAAGAACACAACCGATGGACATTAGAGTCGCTAAACGGATCGACTTATGCCAAGTTACATCATATTCTCAATGACAGAAGATAGTGTCTTCTTGATACGTCTATAGTACCATCTTTTGCACTTCATCTAATCACACGCATATTTCATACACCATATGACAAGATATCTTTAGAACGAAAGATCACAGAGCAGTGGGTGGAGAATTTCGCGCAGGTCCCTTCGCACAAGAAATGTAACCAAAAGGATGTTTTCGAACGCATATGCTTTACTATTGTGAATCGGTCCACATAGAAAGTAGATATAACTTCTGTTCAAAAATTTTAGAACATTTACTATAGTTACTAACAGGATCAAAAATATGCAACATTTAACCGCTGAGGTTGTGCAGAGCGTTCTTCTCAATTGAGCTCTTTGACATATCTTATGTTCTCAGTATGAAAAATAAGAATGGACCTTTCGACCTTTCTGCTTACTCATATCCATCCGAACTTTTCATTTGCCCCATGTTGTCTTTTTCGCTCTTCGACTGGATCATTTTATCAAGATCGCTGTATCATGCTAAGTCGAAGTCGGAATTTGAATTGTTTTTGTGTTTATTTGTTTTACGATGGATACCTGATCTTCGATACAATATGAAAACTTCCAACTATTCAAATATTTTGACTGCAAACTTATTTAGCAATACTCAAGTTGGCGGCACTCTGGATGAATGCCAAGGCCGAGAAAGAAGCAAGAAGCAGAGGAGCAGCAGAAAGACAAGTGTCTCATAGTTATCCAAGACCTTGTCTGATTTATAATACTGATGTTCTGACTTGAACTACCAGACCGCAGGCTCTATGCTCTCTCTATAAGCGGTTGTCTCCACAAAACAATTAAGGAAACTCATTCTTTTGGAAAGGTGAGTATTTGGGATGAATTGTATGTTTACTTTGGTGTAATAATTTTAGGTTAAAAATTCCGTTTGCTACGTTAGCGAAAGTGTTTTATTGAATGGATAGCATAATTGACGTAGACGTTTCAAGCCCTGTTAGTAGGCGATTCCATCAAAATGTTGAATTCTATCTTGAATAGGACACTATATGCCAACCTCGAGTATTGCTTAGCAAAATTAAAGCACAAGTATTTAATTTACAAATGCCGAGGTTAAACGACAGCCTCAATCATGGAAGCTATTGAAATTTTTATTTTAAACTATCTTAAAATGTGAGAACACATATGCAAGTACTTTCCGTAATTTTCTGTGCCATATGGGGACTTGTAATGTATTTTCTACAAATTATGTAGTACTCTGGAGATGCATATGAGTCAAGTAGGATCTGTCAACATGTACGATTCGACTTATCATAGACAAATAGTAGCATGAATATCATTACGTAAGCACTGTTCAGAATAGTATCGATAAGTCATAATAACATAATATAGTACACAGGTCGTCAATTCATTATGTACTGATATAGCGTACTGTACCAGTGCCTTTTTTAATACAACAAACATAAAATATCAAACTGAATTTTAACACATGAAAGAGATTCAGAAAAATGTTTGCTGAGAGCGAAACGGACAAATCAGTTAGTGAAATCGGTTGAAGCCAGATGGACGAAGTAGGGTGCAAAGAACTTCGCCGAAGAATAATATATTAAGTGGACTACTTAATATATCGGACTAGTCGATATTGCCAGCGCATCGAATACCTTAATAAGCTAACGTTAAGAAATGAGTAATTACCTATTCATTGGTGCAAGATGTGTTGAACTTAACGTAGCGCATACCATTTAAATCGACGAATAATTTCGAAGAATAAAATATAATAAAGTGGCCTAAAGGCACTTTATCACTGGCTTACTACCGCTCTACATTGAAGACTAATGTAAATCAACTTTGCTCAAATTAATTAATCACGTAATTACTACACATCACAAATAAAGAGCTTATCATGTGTTTGATATACATGTATTGACGTGTTGTAAATTGTTGTCATAGAAGTGGAGAGAACTTTCCCGGTATACCTGATATTAGCGATCAACAAACCATGGAAGAATTGAGTAGCTCTGAATTACCAGTGCTACGAAAATATTCGGAATCGAGAAATAATCAAGAAGATAAATTACACATACGAAAGCTTATTGTAGAAGATGGAATTTCGGTGTTTATTTCTGAGCCTTGAAGGTCCGCCGATATTATGCCGTTGATGTCAGCTTTATGGGATTAAAAAGCAAATGACAATCTAACTATCTTCAGAATATCCTCAACATCACTTCATCAAAGGAATGGAAGATAAACTGAGCTGCTGTCATCTAAGCTAGTCTACTGGTTGTATTCGTGGAATTTGCTAAAGATTCATTTTAGCAATGCCTCTATTTCTATTTCTACTTATTTTCAAAATCTTGATGAAAACATTTCCCGAAGCAGAAAAACTTCTCACGTCACGCTTGCATACTGATGTATCAGGTCCATCTATGACAAGTATTTAAATAAGATTCTAGGTGATGTTGACAATTAATAATTTGAGAGTAAAAATTGCATACATTAGTGTTTTCAGTCGTATCCATAGTTCGTGAGAATCTTTAGTACTACTCTTCTAAGAAATTTCGATATAGGGAACGCTAATGTGTAGTAAAAATCGGATTCAAATCAAATTCTTCTGCAATATGTCGTCGTGATGTTTCTCATGATATTATAAAACACTTCATTAATGTAAGTATGGCGAATTGCTTCGTCCATAGTGAAACAGTTCTTGATTCTCCGACCAGCCAGTAATACGTTCTGTAATAATTAAAAGTATTATCTGGATTCCTGTTGATCATCGATCAAGTCGAGCAGGCATAAATAAAATTTCCATTTGTCACTATCGCGCGCGAGGATAGTCCAATAAATTATTTTTGCTCTAGGAATTCGTTGAGCACCATAATTCCTTTCTAGGCCCTTAGTGAAAAGGTCAGACCATTGGGCTGGTGGTGTTCCTGCAGTGCGTTTGATTTCCAGTGGTATCCAGTCACTTTCAGCTTTCGCCCACCGGTCTTCATTCATGCGCATCACGTTCCCGGCCTACCTAATCTTCGACAATATGGCGTGAAAAAGGTAATAGATGCGATAACGGAAAGTGAATTTCAATAATTCTTTAAACGCAGAAACTTCAATTCCTTTCCATTCTTCTTATAGCTGTTGTCACACTTAATTTCGCAAAAATGAATATTTGAAAGCATTTTTATTTTGGAATTTCATTTCATGTTCATACTGAAGTTTTTTTCAGGAAGATACATTTTTTCGCGATCATGTTTCTTCCAAAGCTTTGAAAGTTAAATCTGAACTTTTGGCTTTTGTTTTGATACTCACCATACTAAATGCAAAAGGAGTTGAACAAAGCGAAGCGATTATATCGTGAAATTTACGAAGCTATTCATTTCCACATCGCAGTGCATGACAAGACCACTGGATCAGGACGATAAAAATCCTCTATGTAATAGAGGATATTTTTTTATAAAGACAGCCAGATCAGGATTTCAGTTAAGTTTGGTTTTTCTCATTCAACAGTATTATAATCAATTCATATATAGTGTGAAAACATTATGTCATCATAGTATGAAGATATTCAACCAACGATCAAAATTTTCAGGTTAAAACAGATAAGCATAATAAAAATCTGATATGCTGCAAGTCCACATGAATCCACAATGAATGGAAAATAAAATAAAAATAAGTAAGATCAACAAAAAAACAACGAAATAAAGTAGTAATCCCATTATGTTTTATCATACAATACTGGTTGGGAACTCATTGCTAGTTTTGTTGGCTTCGAAGCTACCATTTGACGAGGTGAGACTAAAATTCACAGAATCGTCATTTCGTGAGCCACATACCTTCACAGCGTGACGAATGGCGCTTGATGAAACTGCTTTTGGAGGCTTTTGCAGCGTTCGATTGCCAAAAGTGATTTCTTCAGCCAAAAGTCCATAAACACCACCTCCTCCAGGATTTGTTCGATTGTAGATAGGCGCGTTTGCTTGAGGTGGAGTTCGTGCAGTTGGAGTTTGACTGTCGTAGTTACAGGTTGATCATTGACTGGTAAGTGTTGATGTTGGAGTAAGCCAGCGCTCCTGCTGCGAAGAAGAGGCCGACAGGAATGACTAGAATGGTTAGCACATTTTTATGATATTATGGATAATATAAG
>KN716848.1:0-13493 GCA_000816705.1 Dictyocaulus viviparus | reverse complement strand
TCGCCGGGGGTGCCACCGCGCACCCTCCACTACTGAGCCACTGCGTCCCCTTTATTACATTAAGAGAAGTAAATTTTGTAAATCTTTTTAAGCTTTTTTAGGGTACACATAATGGTAACTGCTCGCATAAAGCTTCATATGGATAGTTGTCAATAGAGGTCCAACTTTGATAATATAGATACCAAAACGTGAACACTGAATGAAAACATATCGAAATTTAATTTTTAATAATAATCAAGCAACGAATAAACTAATAAACTTCAAAATTTTACTAATTAACTAATTTTTCAGGTTTAAGTTAGTTAACTTGGGGCCCTAATGTATACTTCAGAAACTTGGACATTACGAAAGCAGGATGAACGTTTATTGTATCAAAAGGATAATGCTTGGCGTTTCCCGTATCGCACAAGTGAAAGAGGTGATAGCAAGTTCTGTGATCTACGTCAGCGATCAAAAATCAGAGACACAGCCGTGCACGCCAAGCTTTCGAAGATTTGGTGGACCGGACACGTGGTGCACATAAAAGATAATCGATGGACACGAGCTGTAAGTGGTTGGATCCCGTTGGATATAGAACGCACTGCAGGAAGACCACCAGCCTGATGGTCTGACCTCTTCACCAAGGCCCTTGAAAGGGATGGTGATACTCAACGAATCCCTAGAGCGAAAAGAACTCATTATACTACCATCGCGCGCGATAAGGAAAAATGGGAGCTTTACTCATACCCGCTCGAATTTGTCGATGATCAACGGGAATCCAGGTAACTTGGAGCCTAGGAATAGACTCGAACTCTCACCTTGCAAATTTCTCGCCTGATGTGCTACCGATTGCACTACCGTGCTCCTTATTACGTAACTACTCAGTGTCTCTGTAATTTATAGTAGTGGTATTTATCAGCATTCGCTCATTAACAGATTTGATCTGGTGAACCGCAATCAGTATTAGACTCAATCAAAGTAATGAATGCTCGAAATAATCTCAATAGTAATTAATTTGTCATTTGTGATATGCTAGTTGGAGTTTTGTAGCTAACTCAAAGTCAACTCAAAAACGTGAGATATCAATATCATATGCTTACAACCATGATTGATGGAGAAAAAAACTATTTAGTATCAAAACTACCTTGTTGGTATTCCACAACACTTGACTAGACTGGTCCGGTGGTGTTTTTTGTATGGTCCATTGTGAAGGAGCTGAACCATAAACAATATTTTTATCGTTCGCGTTGAACGATGTCAGTTTGATGGCCGATCGTTGGTACAGTGAGCGATCCCTTTTAAAAAAAACAGCAGTAGATAAAAATATTTCAATCATAACTGAAGAAAATTTTCAAAGAGAAAAATAATAGAGCGAAGTTTGTTGACAATCTCTGAATTTCCATTTCAAAATCAATACCAACTGCTAAAAAGCAAATGTCAACGTCAAACCAATTTTGGAACACCTATCGATTCCTAGATTAAAGTTACATATTTAACTTTTTTCTCCCCATAATGTGCTTTTTTATTTCTAACCGCTTTGAACAAGAAACCGTATTTCATTTGGAATCGATTATGAAACAAAGAATAGCGAGCAGGTCGGAATAACCAATTATTGAACCTATTCGAAGTCGATGAGAAATTCGAATTAGCTCCATTGTGTTCTGACAATGATCGTCGTTCACTCATTAACGGACTCTGTCGCACCACAGAAATTACGGACGGTGAATTCTGAATAATTGTTCGCATAACATATCTCCTCCAAAAACAATTTAATGACGGCTACATTGTAAACACGTAGAGCACTACATAAAACGAATAGGAAATGGAGAGATTTGTAATTAAGCAAACCACTTCAAAGAAAACTTATTTAACTTGGACAAGTTTTTTATGGTGAATATGCTAAAAAAGACAAAATTAGTAGGTTGGGAATTCAAACCGATCTCCAAAAAAGGGATTGTATAAGGTTATAGAAATCTTTTTTTTTTGAAACATCATTCTATAAAAAATACTAGTAATTTGAAGATTGTGCCCGGTAATAAAAAATTGTAGGTCTTCCCAAAAAAAATTCCTTCCTTAGACTCTTGAATATTTTTGCACAAGAGTTCATCTTACCGAATGCTGTTGTGAGTAGTCGGTGTTATTCAAAATTATGTTATTCTGTTGTTTAGTGGGTGGAATGGATATCCGTGACTGAAAAAATTGTTTACCCAAAAGTTCTAAGTACACGACTATACGTTGAAACTATACTTGAGGTAGCATTCTGCCATATGAACTATAGCTACTGTATTTCTCTATATTGCCATACTGTGGAGCATCATCACTATCTCTTCTTTGAGAAAGTTGATAATCCTTAAACTTATGGATGGAAGCGTAGGCTTCTTGTTGCTGTAAAGAAGTAAAAATACATAGGTCCAGTGAAAAAATTGGCTATATATGGGCATAAACGCATACCGTTGGCCATTGGCTAGTGGTGATTTGGCGCTGCACGGAAGCAGGATTTCTTTGTAGTGTTGAATTATATGCATAATTTTGACTTCTCTTAATAGCCATTTCACTGATTGTGCGATATTTGACAGAATAGAGAGAAACATCTGAAAAGTTACCTCTAAAGTACCAGAATTCTGTACTCTACCATCTGGAGTAGAACTATTGCCTCGCAGTAAGCTTTGTGCCGAAGATGTAGCACCGTGTACGTGCCGCACTACCTAAAATAAATTTCCCTTTAATGTAACATTAACTAATTATTACCAAAATACGCAGGAAAGAAAACCAGTGTGAATTTAACAACCGAGTTATACATATTTGTTGATTCTTCATGTAGCTGATGAGAGCGGCGAGGAGTTTCCGGTGTATTATTCTCGCTTGTTTCGACTTGAAGTTTTCTAAAATTACCTATTATCGACATTTTCGTAATATGTAATTATTTCATGACGTTTCTTATAGCAACCTTGTGTTTGAATTGTTGTCATTTCCATTAGATTTCGACCAGTAGGATTCATCAGCAGTTTCGAAATGACCACGCTGTAGATGTCGTAAAAGAGACTGTTTTGCTGCTTGATCATCAGTTATGAACATCTATACAGATCTATGTCAAGTGTAAGCCGTTATGATGCAACAAAACTTTAATCTCACGTGTTCTTTCTGCATAACTATTATAGAATTTTGCAATTGAGACGGATTTTCATTGCCTTTAATGTGACCAATCGCTAAGCCCTTCTGAAATTTCAGTTATAAATTTTTTTAATTTTTCTATTGCAAAAGAACGACTTCGTTTCAATTCTTTGATTATACTTTAATTATACTCATACTACACTATCACTTAGAAATTCATTAATAAACCGAATAATGACTGATTGAGTGACAACAAACATTCCCCTTCGTATTTTAACACAACAGAAAAAAAAATCTCAGAAAGAAAAAGAGTGAAAAAGTTAACAAGGTCACCATACATCGTTGAAAAAGAATTGTGATAGGATTTTCAGGTTGCCACAATTTATGTTCTTAAATGTAAGCGTGGACAGAAATGAATTGATGTGATGGATTTGCAAACAATTCTCACCTGGAGAGCATATATTTGTTGCACTGTGTGTGCTACATTGAACGACCATTCTCTCTTTAACGTTAACATCAACCACAGCAAAATCCAAGTGAATAGGTAAACGACATCCACAATAATGCATGTCAGTAAGAGTGGCTTCTCTTCATGCTTAAGAAATAAGCTAATACGTATCAATAGGACTAATCTTCTTCAAGAATAGTATTTTCCACTTTTTTCAAAAACATTTACCTGATAAAAAATCATAAGAGCATAAATGGTAGGAGCTCGTACAATAACAATCAGTACAAGAAGCACGATAGCAATTGTATGAGGCGCATATCTGTTGTAATAATAATGACTCTGAATCAGAAGTACTGTACTGATTTAATGAATCTCATTAATTTAATTGAACAGGGAAAAAGGGATTGTAGGGTTCAGAACGATTTAAGTTCAAAAATTAATCGTGCAATAACAATCAGTACAAGAAGCACTGTAATTAATTATTTAAGAAATTATTAAATAGACCGGAAATTTTTCGACACACTAAGCTAGGTAGGAAACTACCATGAAATGCACTTTGCCGAAGTCAATAAAGAAAAAAAAAGCAAATACACACTAAGCAGATTTTTCAATCAATGACTTAAATACATTAGATAAGATAATTGTTGGCGTTGATCAATCCCTTGTGGTGGGGTGCGCCCTCGCATTCATGTTCAACGTGATATCGTGGAGGTGGTTGAATGCGTGCCTGGTCTATACAATGACTTGAGTTGACCACTCTTCCCCACGTCAGTGCCAGTTATCTTACCTAGATTCCTCTGGTACTAATTTAACGACCCCGGAGAGATGGCGGGCTTGGTAGGCCTGGGGGCGGCCGCGAACTGATCGGGCCGGCGTGTCACTGCGGCACCTCCACCACTGAGCCACTGCGTCCCCTTTATTACATTAAGAGAAGTAAATTTTGTAAATCATGGTATTTCGTGCTAAGACGTTATTACGATTAATAGTTTTTTGGGAAACTAACCCATCACAGCAAAGTTCACGACTTGGTGGTCCAATGTAGTTGCGACGTTTGTATTCACTATATTCACTACGGCTAACAATACTGTTGGAACACATATGATTCTTGGCTTGAAAGTTCAACACGTTCACCTTCAAAGTAAAACATGAATGGTAACGAATTTCCTATTATGTGCGGATGCATTAGATTATTCTAAACACGTGATATGGAAAAAAATAGTTCTTTTTCACGGTATAAATCGTTCTTGCATATTATAAAACGCAGCTATGTGAAAGTGTTCCTCATTGAATTTACTCTTGTTATAAAATGAACTCAATGATTCCATACAATTCGTATGAGTTGTTAAGTGTTTTAGCATAGTTTTGCAATAAGATAAGATAAATTCCTTTTGCGTTTATCAATTACTTGTGGCAAGATACACCTATGCATTCCTGTTTAAGGTGATATCGTGGAGGTGGTTGAATACGAGCCTCGTCCATACAATTACTTGAGTTTACCACTCTTCGCTGAGTCAATGCTAGTTATTTTGCCCAGATTTCTCTGGTCCCAATTTACTGACCCCAGAGGGATGGCGGACTTAGTGGAGCTGGGGTGCGGCCGCGAACTTATTCGCGCCTGCGTACCACTGTGGCACCTCTATCACTGCGCCCCAATGAAAAAATTTCAAAAAATCAAAAAAAACTCACAAAATACTTATTGTAACCATATGAGTAGAGAGAGATTGGTGCTACTGTCATAAGTACCAAAGAAGTGACGAACGACAATATAATGACATATGGATGATAAAATGGCCAGTTCCGCGACTGAACCAAATATTGCCCTACAATATATACTTTCTTTTTCAACAAAACCATGAAAGAAAGAAAAAATTTTAGGCAATGACCTAGAACACCTTTTTTCAAATCAGAACTTAAGACGTCTTCAATGATGTGACAAAAAATTCTCTGATAAGTTACAAAAATAAGGAAAATGTGTAATTTCCAGAGCTAAAATATAACTATTGCAAAAGCAGAAGATGCTAAAGTGAAGCTAGGTGAAATTGCAATGTAAAACCCAATGACATAACAGAAACTAAAATTCTTTATAGACGTATTTCTGTATGGCTACCTCTTCTCACTTATTCAGTAAAAATTTTTTTTAAAAAAATCTTCCATTTTCTAAAAATCTCAATACCATGTTATATTGCTAGGTTGATTTTTATTTGAATACCATTTTAAGATCTCACTTTGACTGAATTTTCCACTCAAAACCCAATTTGATTCATATTTACATTTTGTAGAATAATCATTATATAACGTTACAAAAGATACCAAGTCCGATTGGACGAAGGTTATTATAGGTGGTCTCCTGAATCCTGAATAGTATACTGAATCCTAGATATGCCCAAATTACCGCGACGCAGTGAATGAACATGTGGAATGAGAAGACCAAGCTGGAAATATCACCGTTAATATTCTCTAAGCACTAAAATTATTACTACAAACTCATTTTCAGTAAGATATAAGAAAAAAAGTTCTATGACTGCAAAGATATTGTGATGATGACATGAAATTTCCCCAATCATTTTCTATTTATTCATAACCAATAAAAAGTAGAATTGCTACTTACCTAAATAACTTTGATACACGCCAAAAAACTGCTGGATACACAGAAGCATAGGCAATAAGAGCGATGAATAAATTAAAGAATTCTAGTGGAATTCCAAACAAGCGAAAATTCATCAACACTAGAAACAATTAATTATTCATGATTATTCAAGCGTTACAATATACGAATCGAATGACTGACGGGGCAATAAGTTTGGAGCAAGGGGAGATCCGCGAAGCTCTTCAGCTGTGATTTGAAATCCGACTAGACGTGTTTCGCCCATCGGAAGATTTGTAGCAAGCTGTCGAGCACGTTGATACAGAAAGTCCAACTCGGTATTCAGGAAATCCCCTTCAATAACACTGCATATATAAAAATCAGAATACAGCAAGGATATCCAACCGCTTAAGACGGATGCCTTCCTTAAGAACACTACGGTATTAAGCAAAAGTGAGTTTTTTTGCTTCTGCATCCAATTTTATCTATAGTTGAAGTTGAGTTGCTGGTATGAATACTGCATATGCGAAAATCATGGATGGTGCCTAATGAAGTGCGTGTTTTAGAATATTTAATCATTTAGATAAAAATGTATTCTGTATAGCAATTCTTCCTACTTCCCATCCATTCACCAATAATAAACCATTCCCTCAATATAATGATAATCATACATATTATTCATAACATTCTGAGAGGATAAAGGTATAAAAGGGCTTTAGACCTTCATTCATAAACTTTATCTTTTCGTCAAACTCCTCTTCTTCTGCTTGTACTCCTACTTCTCGTACTTACTGTTGGAGTTATTGTGCAACACTCTGTTGTTTGACCTCATCACACTTCCACTGACTATACCTCTCTTCACTCTCTCTCAGGAAAGAACTTTTTCTCTTATTTGCGTTTTCTATTCGTATCACCATCAATATGATATTTCCTATTCTTTTTCTTCTTTATAATAAAATTTTATTATCCAAATTCGAGGTAAATCACCCAACTTTGGAATAAACCATACGGCTACCGAGCCCGAGCCAACATATCCTGGACTATTTTCCATCATGCTGATATGATACCCTTCATACCGTTATATGTAGTTAAAAAAATATACTATACTGCCGCAATACTCTGAGAGCTTAGTTGGAAATCGAAATATTAAAATATGTCATGGAGGCAATTTCTAGCTAAATTTTTAAAGTAATCAGAAATATTTAAATAAATTTCAGATGACGTAGTAAAAGAATGCAGCAAAAAGATTGCTGAAAAACACCAAGTATTGGAAAAAAAGCATTTGTGAAATATCATTAGGCAAAAATAACGATTATTATTATTTCATAGGAAATGACCTCAAGATTCTGAGACGGATTTATACATTACATGAAGAAAAATATGTGAAACTTCTTAAGCTCAATTGCAATAAGACCACTAAATCTGAACTTTCTTAGCTGAGACCTCAGCAATACAAGCAAATGCACTCTCAATTGCCTCCGACAGAGTGCATTTAATGAGCCACAACTACAACGATGATGATCAATTACGTCTTTCATTTTTTAGGCGTCCTACTACTATTCGTCGCTCTGGCACCGTCTCTGTTATGTAATATGAGTGGCTCCCACTCCAATAAAATGTGCTCTTTGCTCAATTCCTTTGTAACAATCAAGATATTAGTTTACGTTAAAAAAATACCCTACCAGAAATTAAGTTAACATTTAGTGCTAGTTGATTTTTTAACGCTTTAGAGAAAAAAAAAAGTCTCTTAACGAAATGCCTCAAATCTGTAATTTCGATCAAATACGCTTTGTAATACTGATCTACATTCTTTATCTATCAATCAATTGAATAATATAATTTCTGCATAGACATAAATATACGTAATAAGTGAAACACTACAAATAAGTGGTAATTATCCCATATAAAAAAAAAAATCCATTTGAGAAAATTTATTACGCATCAGTTGTAATGCCTGTATAAAAATGTGGTATTATCAAATATCATATGCCTATGAAAATGTTATTGTTTCGGTGAGTTATAGACTGTTTTTCATTGCAGTGTCTGATAGGACATGTCTGCAACGGGGGGGGGTGTACATTCTTGAAGACGTTTGAACCACGCAGATGTGTGGCATCTGCTCATTGCATAATGTAAACATAACGTATCTGTCTTAATGAGTAACACTTGCTGCGCATTTCCTCAGTGATGACAACTCAAAATCAAATGAATTATCATCGAATAATCAATGCATATATACAAACAGACTTAATACTTTGCATAATTTACTGCTAAAAGCTGAGTAGTGACTTAGTTATTCAAAGGAATTTACAAATTACTACGAAGAAATAATTCGCCGATATTGAAACTTTATGAGGTGGAAAAAAAAACGAAAATATACTCAGCATAGTGAAAGATTCATGCGCATTTCACATTGAAAAATTTGTTCGACTGTTCAGAAAAAAAAAATTCGACTTATTTGTGAGTGATCATATCTTAAATGAGCACCGTACAAGGCAACGATAAGCATTTCAAACGACTACGAACGTAATATAATCAGTTTTTAACGTCTTTTTTGTTAAGCCGTAGTTATTGATCTTTGACGAATGAGCATTCTAAAGTTGAGACATATTTGCTGTTTTATTCTCATATATGAATTAAATTTCGATTCTAGGCAAGAATTGGAACAGTAGAGTCACATATTCTGGATGTTCATCCATCTGAGTATTAGAAGGCTATCTAATCTTGATAACGTAACAAACATTACGAAAAATTTTCGTAAAGCATATGACGTGTTAACGTAGAAGTAGCCATTGAAAAATATTCATTGAGTAGTTATGTATCCCGATTTCCGATATTTTTTATGGTTACATCAACCACCATCGCTTACTAATACATTCAAATGGAGAAAATAATATTGCTTTTGTAATGTTCCCTCAATAATTTAGCTAATAATTAAAAATTGTAATATGTTTCAGATAGTGTCTAGAACAAATGAAACACATTAACGAACCAGAATTCACAAATCCATGTCGACAAAATTGAGCAATCATAAATTGCTGAGCTAATAATTGGCAAAGAGCCGTGATAACATGAATTTGTTGTGGCATCGGCGGGCTGTGCTGCCAACAGGATTTTATGCCATGAATGCAAGCTGAAGAATAATTTGCTTCAATGATCATTCTTATTAAATCGAGAAGCGAAAAAAAAATCCGTAAACTGTGATTAGAAATATTATAAATCGAAAATAAAGCTGAATTAAATAGCGTGCTGTATAATTAGAACGTATTTAGTTTAATTTGCAATAGAAAACAGCACGAATCGATGTCGATATAATGCGTATCTGATACTCGTGGAAAAACAAAATTTCGAGAAAAAAAAACTAAAAGATACTGAGTTGTTAAGCTATATAACAATTTTGAAGTAACTTTATTCAAGGTACGATATTTATTGACTGGTAATAAAAGCTTGAAACCACTTTTCATTTTATTCACATTTTACGTCAATTGAACTTTAAACGACTAGTAATTATACGCTCTTTAAATGATTCGAAAGATAAAGATCAAGGTCTGATGTCTCAACCCCTATAGAGTCCACGAAGAGTCATGCACTCATTGGAAGCGTTATTAATATGTAGCAATTATTAACGATGATCAAACGATGTCACATCAGTTCTCTTTCTCCTCATGATTGAATCTCTAGCACTAAATTACAAGAAGTGGGGAATAGCATAATTAGGCTATAATGAAAACTCAAGCGATCAACTGCTCAACTGTTCTAATCCTTTCGCTGCACACGCTTTTCTAACATGAGCTTCGTCCACATTTTGGTGATCTTGTTCGTTATTTTATCGTTATTTTAGATCTTGGATATTACTATATACTTATCATCGTCGATTTCCGTATAGTTTGAATGTTTTGACAGCATTGTTATGTTTGAGTTACAGTGCAAATTACATCTCTACTAATAATATATTCAACAACACTACGCAACTAACAGGGTGAATTGAAGTTACGTGGAGTCTAATGATGATACTATTTTAATCCTTTCCGAAATGACGTATAGCCTCTGATGTCTTTAACTCTAATGCCGTTAACATTCCACAAATCAAAGATTGTCATAATAATGAAATGAACTGAACATATATCTACAACACAACAGAAAAATGCTAGGCATAGTGATAGTTAACAACGTAAATATTTGAATCAAAAAAAAAAAAAACTATATAAAATTGCAGTAGATAATTTGATTTGCACAGAAGAAAAACTTTGCGAGCCTACAAGTACATGAGCACTTTCGAACAATATAGCGCTACTGTTTACCTGGCTTTTCACCTTTTCGATTGAGAAAAAGTTCTATGACGCGATCTTCTCTGTTAGCTAATTTCTCATTATCTCCAGCAATATTACCAGATTTAAAGAAGCCAAATGAAAATAAAAGTAGAGATAATGGAATACAAATAGTGTACAGAATCATATATACGGTTAGCCAAGTATGTGGATATCCATTGGCCGGCCATTTCATCTCCGTGTACAGTTTATGCCTAAAAAAAGCCACATTTCCTTTTTATTACAACGCTATTACCATTGGTCAGTTTTTAAGTCACTAAGCAAAAATTGTTGATGTAAATGAATTAGGTGGAGATAACAAGGAAAACATGTTTCGATACGTAATATGTTATGTCAAATCAGTTGGTGAAATTTGAAGAATTAAAAAAAAGAACAAACTCCACAAACCTCTCAAAACCCAAATAGATCAGATAACTCTGAAGACACAATATTAAAGTGCTATACCAGATGGAGCAGATGTCATTCAACTGTACACGGAATGTGCATCCCATAGTAACAGTTATATAGAACTATTGTACACACGGCTATGAAAGTAATTGAAGCTATCGTTGAATTTGGAAACAGACGGCGATCAAGGTAACCAGTTACATCTGCGCAGTATATATGGTGATCTGAAGTGTCATTCACTCAGTCAGTTAATATACGAAAGTTATACGTCACTACTAAGCGGCACTCAACCTCATAAAAAGTATGAAACTAAAATTTCGTCATTTTCAGTACGATGGAATAGTAAAACTTGAGCAAAACTTGATTTAATAGTGTTGTTAATAAGGGAAAAGATAGGTCATTTGGTAGTGATTATCGTCCATAGCAGTGATATGTGAGCTCAGTGAAAAAATATTGAGTAGTGAAAAAAATGAACGTCTTCCTAACAACATTTTCAAGAGATAAATGCGTTTCAGGTTGTCAGATAAATACACTCCCATGATGATGTACTAATCAACTACAAGATGACTGAATTGCAACGTAAGGGTTGTTTTGTGTGGAGTGATGAGGTAGGTAAAGGCTAGGATGAATAATGTGACTAAGAGCTGCCTATGTGTTAATCAATGTCCCGCTGTGGGTCGAGAGGCGGCCTGTGAGCCAACCCCTCGTCCACAATCAGCGTCCCCTTACAACGACCAAATTTTCGGAAGTTCATTAATCCTATCTGTAATAATTCACTTTAAATTATTAATATAAGACAAGAACGATACGAAATATAGATGAATCGATTGGCAGTATGATAATGTCTTAACTCAAATAGGCTTGAAACTTTGAATGTTAACAGGCTTATATATTGCATTTTACCAAGAAGTAGCTATTCTTTTTTGAATAAATCGCAAATTAAGCAGAAGAATAAAGTGAAAATATTTGTTCACAATGTAAAAATTCAAAGAAATCATGACTGGTAAAACATATTTTCCTGAAAAAAAAAGAAAAACCGGTAATCCATTTTGTTTTTCGCCTATGGTTCCAAGTTTTGCGATTAACTCAGCCTCATTAAGGATATAAAAACAAAACCATTACGACCGTAATTAATAGAAAATAGCATGAGAAATAATAATCTATTTGTTCTGCAAAAAGGTTCTGCATCATGTTTGAATCCGATTTCTTACTTTCAACGAAAATGATGTTGCTCTTGATGTTTAGCGAGCAAGCCTCACCAGTATTACAGTTTTCCGGACATAGATGAAGAATACTAAGGAGAACTAAGGAAAAATATCTCTTGATTTGTTACCATTAAACAGAATAATTATCAGAGCATTCTAGCACTAATTTATGCTTCTTCAATATCGATGTAGATTAGAGAAAACTGTATTGTCTCACAATTGAGAAAATTACCTTAGGTATTGCCCGTTTGATTTAGAAAAAGCAGAAATACTAATTCCAGCTCCATTTTTGTTAGAGAAATTACCTTATCAGCCAAATAGCTTTTTAGACTTGTCCAGCAGAGATCGATGACAATAGTTCGAGGAGTAGTTTTAGTTCGATATAAAACGCAAAAATTATCGACAATCGTAGTAAAAGTATTCTGCTCTTTGATCGATTTCCGTGAGCAAATAGAGTTCCAAAAACAATTTACCTGTACAATATATTAAACACAGAAAACTGCTAATATTTTTACGAAGTAGTGTATTACTTACGAAAATATGACAATGAAGATGAATGACACTGACATCATCTGACACATGAATGACGATGTTTGTTTTACTTTGAATGGAAGTCTTCAATGCACTGACCAATTATGACGTCAATTAGATTACTGTTTGTTAAAATATCATAATAATTTTAGATATTGTCTCAATGCCGTAATGCAAATCAATCCGCTCATATCATTTTAGTAATAAACGTCTCCCTCAAAAAAAAAAAAAATTGACGCTATATAATACGTGTTCTTCTTTAAATTTTAGGATTTTGAACGTATTTGCTTTCTTCCAGCACAGTATGTGAAGAATGGAAACCGTAGCACCTACAAAAAAAAAATGTGATAGAAAGGTAAGTACTTTGATATTAATGCAACTTGTCATCTACGCGTTACTACGAAAGTATCGATGGGAACAGAAACCTATTTTGATGTAGTAACATTATTGTAAGAAAAACAAAGAGAAAAAAGATGATAAACTTAAGTTCATATAATCATCGATAGTACTTCAAGAAGTGTTTACTGCTTCGTCATCGCAATTAATCATCATAACTTCATAATTTCAACTAATTTGAAGGTTGAATTTTAGGTTAAATATCTTCTCATCGTAGCCTATGCAAATCAAGAGGTTTTATCGAAATAAGAGATGTCCACTAAATCTACTGCAAAACTTTCATTTTGTGCACGAAGGTTCGACGAAAAAAAAAAAACAACGTCTTCTTAAAGTGTCAGAATTTTGTATCACGACAAAAATGACGTTTCGAGGATTTTAAAAATTGAAGAAATACTCAACTTTGCACAACACTTACAGCATTTCTCTAGTAGAACGCTGTCATCTAAGATGTATTACCAATGACCTAAACAAGAGGAACTCAACTATCTTTTGTTTTGAAAATAGGAAAAACCTAACGCCAGAAT
>KN716847.1:35604-48013 GCA_000816705.1 Dictyocaulus viviparus | reverse complement strand
CGCGATGAGTTGTCAATCGCTTATTAACACACCTACCCGAACATTCTGATTGTGGCGAGGTTGTTAGCTTGCCATACAGTAGTAGTAGTAGTAGTAGTAGCAGTGATTTTATACCACGATAACAATTATTTTGAATAGTTAATTTATTAGTCTATGTTATAAGCTCTCTATTATCCACTGTTAATATTTGTATTGGAATATTCTGGAGGATTTCATTGTTGGTGCAGTTTGTTGACATAAGTAAGACATTTGTATCTATACTAGTCCGTTTGAACATAAAAACCCCCGCTCACGTAATACCCCTCGAATTTTAACATCTGAAGTTTGGGTTGTGATAGAAAATATGAAAGAAGGCAACCCGTCAGTATCACAGCCTTCATTTTTAGGACCGTTTACTAAAGATTACGTGTTCTTCTGTCCCACATTATGATCTCATAGAAAGAAAATGACTGATGCAGGACATCGCATACTGACCACTATTCAGAAGAAGTGATTGGCAGATTTTTGTGACTACCTCGGATATGCTTATTGAGCGTGCTCAACAAGCTCTTAAGGAAGCTTATACTTAATAATACTTATATTATATTAATAATTATAGATAACATACTATTTGAAAAGACGGTATACAAAAAAGAGCTTCACTGTTTGTAGCGCATCCAGATCGTGTCGCCCAAGTTTGTTGAAAATGTATTTCTTTGATTCCGGATATTGTAGAATACGTCCAACATTGCGTAAACGACTGCAATACTATCATAGATGGTCGAATAGGGTGCAGAGTTGGCTTACATATGAGCATTAATATAATGGTATCGTTTATGTAACAATAAAATGCAGCAATTATATCGATCGTTTGTCATATCCATAGGAAAACGAGTTGGATATAGTTTAATATATCTTTGAATATATCTGCTTGCTGTATCACTCCAATGAATAATGCATTAACTCGATCGGGACAAGAGGAGCATACGTTTTGATGGAACATTCGTCTTGATGCCTACCAAACCATCGTTTTGTACAATGACACCGTCATTTCCTCGAAAATTACAGTTACGAAAAATTAAACAGAGCAGTTGTTCAATGAACTCAGCAAAGCAAAAAAAGGGTCGAATTGCATGCAGAAATCAGACAAGTGAAGCAAAGCAGCATTTACTCCTCATAAGGAAACTTTCAACTAATAACAGGCACAAAATTTCACCCATCTTTCCTACTCAATAGTTTTTCTCTGCGCTGGCATGCTGCCGCTGACATGCGGACTGAGAATTCTACGTCAAGAAATTCACCTACCGTTTACAGTGAGCTTGAGGTTTTCTCAGGCAATTGGAACGTCAGTCACAGCGTTCAGTCGAAATGCGTGATTCAGATCTTCAATATATATACCATCTTCAATATGTCTTATAGCATAAGAGGCACGGGCTAGTCGCACAAAAAGAAACAATGATAGATAAACGAAAACGGACAAGTATGCAGAAGTTCTCTCCGACGATTATTCAAACAATGAACGGACCGGTTTAACGTGAACCCTGTGTAAATCACAATGTTTGAAGAATATTAGAGCTATGAACGACGATTTCGCGAGATGGAAACGAATTAGAAGTATACGATATCTTAAAAAAACTCCTCTACAAGATAAAGGGTCTTTGCCACCCTCAATAGTCATATTATTAAAGTACCAGCTTTCTTGAACTAGTAGTTAATTAACTGCAGTTGGTAGATTAGAAAAATGAGCTCTCTTCTCATAAGTGCCGCTTTATGGTCGGTCAACGCCAAGCAAAGTATGGAAAAAGACCCGCCCATCAACCACAAACAGTCAATTACTAAACACTAATATATTTCACCTGTAACTTCAAATTCAATTAAGACCGCTATTCATCGTGCCTTTAAAATTGTTTCTGACGCAATTCATTTTCAAAATTACTCCTGCTTCCTTATGTAAAATCCTCATTCATTGTTACTCTTTGCTTTATGATTGGTTTCAATACTGCTTCGTCTGATTGTACAAGCCAATGTATGAAATAACAGATACGTGGCTGTGGCTCAGTGGTGGAGGTGCCGCAGAGACACGCCGGCCCGAATCAGTTCGCGGCCGCCCCACAGGACTACCAAGCCCGCCATCCCTCCGGGGTCGGTAAATTGGTACCAGAGGAGTCTGGGTAAGATAACTGGCACTGACTTGGTGAAGAGTGGTCAACTCAAATCATGTATAGACCAGGCACGCATTCAACCACCTCCACGATATCACGTTGAACATGAATGCGGGGGCGCATCCCACCACAAGGGATTGGTCAACGCCAACAATTATCTTATCTTATCTAAGCAGCACTGACTTGGCAAAAGGTTTGTTTTTTCAGGCCATTGTATAAGCCATTTCCATTGAAGCATTACCACAATATCAAGACTAAGGATAGCTAGCGCTACAGGGAGATAAATTGCATCATTTTTTACCCTTTACTGTTTTAACTGGTCGCTATTATTTGTTATCCTATTATTGTTGCATTGTTACATAAAAGTTAATTACTGAAGTTTCTAGTAACTATACAACTACAGATCGAACTACTGTCCTTTCTGTTGAGTTGTTGTTTGGCTAGTGAATATTGTCAAAGATGCTCGATTTGAGAAATTTGCCACACGGGTGTTTTGGATTTGGTCATTTTGCTCGTAGAGAATCTCAAACTTGTGTAATTAAACATTTATCTATAAATATAACAATGATTACCACAAATAACAGTTTCAAATAAAGGAGGCAAAAGAAGTTTTGTAACAACAGGAGAATCAACGGTCAAATATATTAAGTAATGAGCTACGTAAAAATATTTTGACGGTGTCACGAGCCATTCAACAATTGGAGTGAAGCTACAGAGGCAAGAAATGAGGGAAGAACGCCACGAAGTTTTACTGATAGGCACCAAGCCTGTTTTTACGGGCGTATACTGGTACCAGAAAAATCCTGATTTAGTGCAGAGTTGAAATCCGATTCATTGTCTAGAGCACAGTGACATTTAATTTTTTCCACAATATCAAGCTTAGCAGGAAAGCGTCGGTTTATTCAGCAGAGTTCTACCAACGTCAACGTTCTTCTTCTCTAACGCCCAACAAAATGCGTACTTGACTTTCTACTTAGACAATGGACCAAAACATTTTGGATGCAAGGATTGCTGTCCTGCATGATAAGTTATGACTTTCTGTTCGATATCCACAAATAGTTATCCGTAAACATAAAAAACCATGAACTTCATGTTGTCAGTGTATACAGAATCAGCCAAGACCATTCAAGTGCCCCTTTGCATTTTAATGTGCGCCAATAGAAAATGAAGGTCTTGAACGGAATTCATATACAAAAGTCGTCATTGATCTAGTGAGTAAGCGGTCAATGTCATCTCCATTGAGTCTCATGGAAAATTCTTCTCTTCTTTGTATTCTTTTGTTTTTATGCTTTACGTAACTACAAAATTACAGGTTTTATAGTTTCCTACTAAAATACTACAATAATATTTCTACTACTACAGTTTCGGTAATATTTCAGATGCAAATGACAATTTCAGGATCCTAAAAATCCTTTATCAAACTGAAATTCTTTTGGATTACATTTGAGCAATAAGAACAATCGTAGGTTCATATCTGTTAAATTAAATGATTCCTTACGTGATTTTCCTTAAGATTGATATAAATATATCTGCTCTTGATATAATGCAGTTAAAATTAAGGTATAAGGCTTGTATTTTCTTGCAAAAGTGTCATATAAAATGTTAGTGAAGTTTGGATAATGACATTCATTATGAAGAAATATGAGAAGGTTGAAAATGCTAACAGTTTACCTATTCTAATTTATTGTCTAGCTCCAAAATATTACTTCTAAGTAGTTTATTTTTGCCTCAATCATGATCGAGTGGTTGCATATTAGTGAGGAACTTATCTTAACCTCAAAAGCTAGAAATTTATAACTTGAAGAATCCGGGCGATGTGATTTTTTTCTTTTGAACCAAAAGTAAATGACAAGCAAAGATGTGTTGAATTATTTTATGATTTTTCAAATCATTTTACTTTATCACGGTTGGTGTTGCAACATCTGTGAAATCGTATTTTTACACTCTAACTAATATACTGTTCAATAACTGGAACAAATGTTTTATAAACGTATTTGATGTGCGGAAAACAACATGTCGGATGCTGCATGAATACGTTATTACTTAGTGTTGTCTCACGTTTCATTTCTTTCTAGCAGAGAGGCAGATTATTGTCATATAATGTAAGGTTTAACAGGTTTTTCTAGCTCATCGATGAAATCGTAATTGTGTACAATTCCATACTGTGATGCCTGACCATAACGAAATGTATTGTTTAAAGGTAAAAAGAATAGGTACTGACGCAGTGTTTCTTTATTTAACTCTGTCGTCGTGGATATTTATGCTACTCTATACTAAGAATTGATGAACGTTGAAAACTGTTTTTTTCTACACCGTTTTCTTATAATAGCAATCAGCTTCTAGTTTAGATTCCAATTTTTACTTGTATTTTCAGAATTTTATATGTCAGAGGGTCCTAATCAACGAGTCAGAAGTCGTCCACGTGGCCGCGACGAAAGCTGTTCTATAACGAGAATTGATTCTTTTACTCCCCGTTTTGTGCGGAAAATTGGATCATCGCTCACAAATGAATGTGTAACAAATGTCGAACCAGTTTTGCTTACTCAAAGATGGACGGTATTCAATATTAATATTATTTTTGGCTTTATTAAATAATTTCAAGTAACATGTTCTACATAGGTGAACAATTTCTCATCACTTTTGAAGTTATCGCAACCCGGATTATGTCTTCGAAGTAGTGTGTTCAAGTTGGTTCATTGCTCCTTCCAGTTTTTATCATAAGTGTATTATTATTGATCATACCAAAATTTGTTGCATTCGCAGTGATTGTATGATTCTTCGCGCACAGGTATCCCACCATGCCTGATGCCTGCTGGCAACTTTGTCTTTATCCTGGAGGAAAGCGTCCTGAAAACGCTAATAATGTTTCCTTATTCTTGAAAATGTCAGCTACATCTCCTTTAAAAGAGGTATTGTTGTGCACAATTGCGAAAAGTAAACCTAACATAGACATTTGTTTGATATCTACGAACTTAGGTGGTCGTAAAGGCTGAGTATCGCTTTTTCTTCTTGGATGACGATGACGAAATCAAATTCAGCAATGTTAACATTGGTGATTTTCATGCGAAGCCACCTAAAGGTGGACATTCGTGGGGATTGCGTAATATTCCAAGACAAAAGGTTCAAAAGTAATATTCTTTTTAGCTTTCGCATTGTGCGACACTATTAATATATTATTATGAGATGGTTAAAACTGCTTACAACCACATCTAATGTCACTTAATGTGATAAAAATTAGTGTTTTTTCTTGTGCAGCAATGGTTTCAGGTTCAAAACAGTATCAGAGCTGACCATTCTTTGGTTATATCGTGCACAATAGAGCTCCTCCCAGATGCTGGTCGTATACCGTGTAGACGAGTTGAGCCAAGTGCTATGGCGATAACGGAGATGGCTGAGGTTTCTCGAGCTCACGTAGAGAATGGTATGTTTCGAAGGATTGATTCATCTTTAAAATAGATTATTAATACAGGTTTTAAAATAGTTCTCAATGTTTTTAAAAGTGTCTTGACAACCATGGTTTTTTCTAGGGTACACAGTATTGCAGAGTCTGGATGGTATTCTTACGTGTTGATTGCTTTATCTAATAGAATGCTAATTTCAATGATTTTTAGAATGATTTCAAGTTTCTAATTTTTAGAACTTGCAATGTTCACTAGTTCGGAGAATTCTACATACTCCGACATTAACGTCACAGCTGGAACTGGGGAGGATAGGATGGTATTTGCTGTGCACAAATTTAAGCTTATTACACACTCGGATGTGTTTCGTGCTATGTTGGATCATAATATGGAGGAAAGCAAGGTAATGATTTTCAATCGTTGTACAGTATGTGCCTTAACTTGAAGCACTTGCGTTCGACATTCAAAAGTGAGCAGTGCTCAAGTATATGAAGAACGCAGTTTGACAAAGTCATGTAGATGAAATGCAAAGAAGGATTGCTGACTAATGTCTACAAACTTTTATCACGGCTCGCTCAATAGGATAGCGTGTTTATAACTCATGCTGAACAATTGTTTAAGTGGGATTCTTGGCTTCGGGTATAACAAAGATTTGAATGACGTAGTTTCACATTGGTTCTGAAACGTAGATTTTACAGACAAACATGATAATGATAGAAGACTTCTCGGCAGCTTCTGTTAAAATTATGCTGACTTTTATTTACACTGGATCAATTTCTCCTCAGGAACTAGAATTGGAGGTAATATCAACCATGCCTCCCTCCGTATTACATTTTCTCTTATTTCTGTAATGAAATCTAGGATGCTTCTGACGTTATGCAACTTGCTGACAAATACAATATCCCTGCCTTAAAGACAATGTGTGAGCAAGATCTCATCTCCAGGTTGGTGAAATAATTCGATCTATTGTGATTACGGCAGTATTCTCTATAAGATTTGATTTGAAGTATTTCCAGTATAGAATTGAATACATTCTAAGGATTTGTTTAGGGTCAGCTCAACAAATGTTATCGAATGCATGGAATTGGCTGATTTCCATCAAGCTAGTTATTTATATGAACACTGTCTAGACTTCGTGAGTATTCCTATAAGTTTCTTTTTTCAAACATCGGTAATATTATTACAGAGAAAAGTTTGTCATATAAATGATGTTACTTTTGTTTTGTTGGATACAATTTGAAATGCTGTATGTATTGATTATCTGACATCTTTAATACTGTGGTCCCATATATAACCCCACCAAATATTTCACTGCTTCCATTTGATGTGCGTAATTTTAGATGAATGCCAATAGATGCGACACGTTGAATACGGAGTCATGGTCTGCCTTAAAAGAACGAAATCCGAGGCTAAGCAGCTCGATAATGGAACGAATGATTCGTTCGGACCACAGTAACTCTCCACCTGTTAAAAAAAGCAGATTATAGCTTTAATGAATATGTACTAATATTGTATGTATCTTAGTTTCGAATTGACATGTTGTTTATTCTGCCTTTGAGATTTTTATGATATTTTATGAAATCTGTACAAGTGAAAACTACACATAAATGAATAGATTTAAAGAGTTCTGTAAGTAAAATTTCGCGATTATTTTCGTCATTCTTTGTTTAGAACTGAAAACTTCTCTAGCACTTCCAATTTTTTTTTTGTAATTTTTCTGCCTCATTGTGATGTCCTGACGTCCTATGTAGCAAAATGGGTTAGGGTAGATGATACTAACGGGTGAAGGTCCAGCTATGCTATCTCATGTTTGCTTTTTGTGTTTTCTTAATATTGATATATGAAAAATACTTTGCTCTATATTGTAATACATGAACTCGGTCTCAAGAGATTTTTGCCTATTTTTACAAAGTACCATTTTATCGAGTGTATCTGTTTTTGTATTCTCGCTTGTTAAATCCAGCTCTAGCCCAATAGTCACAATTAGGAGTTTGGCTGTTGTATTTCTTAACCTGCGACCTATGCAAGTATCTGTACATTTGATGCTCAATTCATTTTACTATTTATGAAATAAATTTCCACCAAGCCAACACATTACGGACGTGTCGGTGATCAGTGTATTTATTTATTGGAAATTATAGATCAAAGAAGAAGTGCTGTCATATTTTATGTTGCATGTCTTTGAAGCATGGGACGCATGGACATAGAGAAATTCCGGTATCTTCAAAAAGATGATTTCCGAGTGCTAACAGCAGTAAGATCAATGTTATATCTCTTATTGTTCATATCCAAATGTTTGTACTATAGCATTTTGTACATGTTTAATGACTGCATAGTACTTGTTTTTTCAATATGTTAGGAGGGATGTAGGAGGTTAGGTGCAATTTTTGGTAACAAAGTCAGAAATTGTGGTCCTTGAACTTACGTCGTGGAGTATTTAGAATTTACATGTTTCGAAAGATTAATTTTGTTCTGTAAGTTAGTAGACATCGTATGTGGTTAACAAATGTTCCCCATAGCATTTAAGAAATGCAGTGTAGTTCTAAGTATTATCGTTGCAGAGGATATGTATGCTAATATAAGGCGTTTCCTATATCTGGTGACCACTATCTACTTTGTATGCTTCTGGCATTTACATCTAATGGCAATAATTTTAGGATATATGGGTACTATTTATAGGTTAACTATTGCAAATTATGAATTTAAATAGTTTTCAGATTGAAATGGGTATGAAAAACCATGAAATTGTACCATTACCGTTAGTTGCGGTAATCGCAGGAATCCATCGAGGAGCTGTTGTACGAATTTTGGCTGATTTATGTAAATATGCTCTTGTTGCATTTGAAAGAAGCAAAAAGTGTTCGTTTCACGCTACTCTATTTGGTTTTGCAAATTTTGGATATTTTAGTTCTATGTTAGTATTAACTTCAAGAAGGGGATAGCATAGTGATAGAGTTGCTGCATCGTCACTGTGGGTTGATGCAGTACTCGAAGTGATTTCACCCGTTTGAACTCAGATTTCCGACTATCAGTGGTGCTAACTTCGCACTGCAGTAGGGTATCGAGAATGCTGACCCTTGTGTAGACTATTATCAAAGTTCATATTTGCACCTATTTATCTCGGTAATAAGTGATCACGTCATTGGCATAGTGCTATGCATAGGTATGATCGAGATCCAGACTTAGTCACTCTACCTTTATTATTAGGTCTTCGAATTTATTTTGTTCGCTGTTGTTTTATCCGGAGGTTTTATCTACTACGTTGTGTATTATGCATGCATAATATTGCATTTCCATTTTCTTTAGTTGATGGTTACCGTTTGACTGTATTGGGTTATGATTTCCTCGCATTAAAAGCACTGTGCACACGCAATGTTGTTGGCAGTGTGGGAAATCAAATCGGTGTCGGGAAGGAATCAGACGTGTTTGTTGGTGGAGATCCTGATCGAAATGTTTGTACTATTTACTTCTTGCTATCGTATTTATTTCTATTGACGTACGAGGCTCCTCAACAATGTGATCTTTTACCACTCAAATTCCTAGGATCTCTGCCTGAAATTCCATCGACTGGGTCGAACTTCCTTCCGCAAAATCAAAGAGAAACGCGACTACCACAAAAAGCGTAGGTCTGCTTCGTGGCTGTACCTTAGCAGAATTGCCGCGACTAAGGTTGTCAGTTATTTTGAATGACATTTCTAAAAATGACTTAGATATTTACTCGTCAGGAGTTTACGTTCCTTCAAGCATTATCAGCTCACGGTTTCCCTGTCCCCAAACCTGTGGACATATGTCGTCATCTCGTAGTTATGGAGCTTATTGAAGGGAAAACTCTTTGTCATGTTAATGACGTTAAAGATGTTGCAGCACTCTATGACAGGTTGATTTAACGCTTTTCAATGTGAAGCTTCTTTCACATTTGGTTATTACTGTTCCCATTATAGTATTGGATCTTGTTCTAGATAACGGTTTTTCAGACTAATGTCTATTATTGTGAAATTTGCGCGTCATGGTTTGATTCATGGAGATTTCAACGAATTCAACGTGATGCTTTTAGAGGTTGGTTTTCTCTACACCCTTTTTTCTGTATCGCTGTATTATATTAAATTGCTCGATTCTTTTGATTCTCGACTTTTGTTTTCAAGTTTTGTTATATAATCAGTCATTTCTAGGGCGAAAAAGTAGTTGTATTTGATTTCCCTCAAATGGTCTCCATCGTCCATCAAAATGCTCAGTTTTACTTCGAGCGAGACGTTGAGTGTGTACGAACTTTCTTCCGGTGAGTATATTGTTTTGTATAGAAATTTCTAGCAACTGAACTGAAGGACTTTGTATTCTCTAGGGGATTCATGGAACTGTATTTTTTATAGAACTAACCATATGCGCAAATAATATTGCTGCTGTCGAGAACTTTTTTATACGAAGATGTTGAAAATAGTGCTTTATTAATATTATTATTGCGGAATCGTGATTGCTAATGTAGACTTTTCCATCGTTTCTGGTTATGTAGCTTTTGTGATGAAAATTTATAGACGAAAATTTAACTATGATAGCGACGACTATCCCAAATTCATGGATATTGAACGCAAATACAATTTGGATATTGAGTTAGAGGCTAGTGGGTTTACGAAACAAATGGGAGTCGATTTGGATAAGGTATATTTACTTCTGAATTTAACTTTAATCAAAACAATGGCATCTAATTGATGTTATGTCTGGACAGGCATACGATAGTGAAAATTTTCGAGCAGTCCATGAAGCTGGTGTAGAGGAACAGGTGGCGTTTCTTTGTTCTCTGTCTATTTTAACACTTTTAACTAATGTGTGTCATAGAATCATTCTGTGGTGATTGAATCAGAGTCGGAATGCAGTTCCGTGTCAAAATTAGATAAGGACGAAGAAGAATTGTCCAAAGAAGAAAAATTTCGAGAACATAAAGTTAGTTAGCATATCCTTCTCTACTTTCGTTTTTTCAAATAAGTTGTTTAGGCTAAAATACTCTCTCAGTCAGAAAGGTTTACAAACTGGTTGGGAGAGGCTACTTCACAACTCCAGCATTTGGTTGTTGAAGAAAATGAAGTAAGCCTGGACAATCCTGTAGTTGATCATACGAAGGATGAAGATCATAGGATTGAAAGGGATAAAGAAAGACAAGTGCTTTCCGGAATGTGTGTTGGAGTTCAAAGGGAACAACAGTCTATTGAAGATTATTCACATTTGTCGCGAAGTACCAACCAGGTTTTTTTGTATGCTCATATTTTGCATTCTATTGGCAATTTCCGTTTCACCTCACCAATTTAATGAGATTATTTCAATGTAGACTTGATCATTTTCAGAAAGTGAAATTACTGCAGCATAAAAAATTTGGTGGTGCATCATCTTTGGTATCTAACAGCTCAACAATTTCACCAGAAGAAATCAAAAAAAGACTGGCACTGGAGAAAATGCGTTCTAAAGAAAAGGTGCTTATAAGAAAAACTACTAAACATAGAATAATTGACTAATACCTTTATAGAGTAGAATACGCGCTAAAGGTAAGCAATGTGCTGTTCAACGTGGAAGAAAAGAGAATCGACTAACAATAAACGATTATAAAAGTTGGCTGTAATATCGAGAAGATCAGCAAATATTTGATCCTTATATATTATCAATCACTTGTTTTGATTTCTATTATTCTTTTTAGATCGGCTAGTGTACATGAGTGGTGTTTTTCTTCATATATTTCCGCTGTCAAGAGTGTTCCATTGTAGGCTGCAAACATATAAATAAACTGTCATTTTATATGAATTTTTTGTTGTGTATTTTGCTCATATTTGCTAAAAGTTTGCCTTCTATTAATAAGGAGTGCATTATAACATTGACATGATTTATGAACCGCCTCTCGACATTTTTTTAAAAATGAATTTTTCTACTTCAAACACCATCCCAACGTTTGTATTTTTGGTGATTCTTTAGCTATTATGTTTCTAGTTTGTATTAAATATTAATTGTCTTCCAATACTGGGACACTAAATTTGCGTTTAATTTCAGAACTTTCTGAGGATTAATATTGAAGGATTCGTCTGTTTATGATTGCCTAAAATTTCATCCGTGGTCCTGAGCAGGCAAATGTTCGGAGAATATTTGCTTTGAAGCATAGCATAAACAGATCTTGGAATCTAACTCATAAGTACCAAAAGAAGAGAAGATTTTTCAATATTTATGTTACCAATAAACAAGTGAATTTGAATAAATTACTTATTTTATGTGGAAACGTTGTTGCCTCAGTATTTGATTATAGTCATGTATTTTCCTCATCACTCGAGTATTTCTAGTTTCATTATTAGAAGAAACCAATCAACAGCAATAAGATGATTATTTATCTAAGTGTTACTTTTTGCCATTTAAGTGGTGTTTTTGTAAGCGCCTATTTTTTATTTCTAAGTAGTCCTTAAACTGATGAACAAGCTAGGTAGTAGTCTTGACGAACCTTTCAGTAATGTTTAACATAGGATATGCCATTTAGGAATAACAGAACGTATAATAGGCAGGACCGTATTTTATAATTTTGCAGAAAATGCTTCGTAATTAACAGTTGTGAAAGGTTTGATGGCAAATGAATTAGATTGATTGGAAATTTACCAACCTACTCGGTCGTGGTGAAACAGATCTACTGTACTGTAAGTCTAGTCTGTTTTATTTAAACATTGTCAATTCTTCTAAACAAGAGTATTATACGGCTAAGAACTTTTCTTATTTATTTCTTCCTTTGTGGAAAGGTATTTAATTTATTAGCAATTAGTCTGACTCACCAAAGTTCGTTTAGTGTTCTGTATAAATTGTTGAGCTAACAGATATATCGTATATATATATATATATATATATATATATATA